>CM062095.1:2576011-2634126 GCA_031163375.1 Conogethes punctiferalis
GCGAGGTCTGGACAACAAAACCGGCCAAGTGCGAGTCGGACTCTCGCACGTAGGGTTCCGTACCACTATACAGCTAAATAAATGTTTTTCTTTACGTTTTATTATATTGGAGTTAATTAAATGAAAAAATTAGGTAATTTGATTTATGACGTTTAAAAAAAAACTACTGGCTAGATTTCATTCAAACCAAATTTCGTTAGTAGTTTTCATAGTGATACACATGATAAATTTTTTTCAGTTTTATCATGCCCATATTTTAGAAGTTACGGGGGGGGGGACACTCATTTTACCACTTTGGAAGAGTCTCTCGCGCAAACTATTCAGTTTAGAAAGAAATGATGTTAGTAACCTCAACATCATTTTCAAATACCTATCCATAGATACCCCACACGTATAGGTTCGATGAAAAAAAAATTTTTCAGTTTCAGTTCTTTGTATGGGGAACCCCAAAAATTTTGGATTTTTTTCTGATTTTACTTTAAAATCTTAATGCGGTTCACAGAATACATCTACGTACCAAATTTCAATAATGTAGCTCTTATAGTTTCGGAATAAATTGGCTGTGACATACGGACGGACAGACAGACAGACAGACAGACAGACAGACAGACAGACAGACAGACAGACAGACAGACATGACGAATCTATAAGGGTCCCGTTTTTGCCATTTTGGCTACGGAAGGTATATAAGCAATCGTCTAAAATACATTATGCATTTGTTATGCTTTCTAAGTTCCTATCATAAACAATTTAACTGCCGCTGGAAAATTCAAAACGACATATCTATTCTCAGATCATTCAGCCGAGTCATAAATTAAGTACGTCGAACGTCACAATTCGAAATAATTCACAAAGCAAGTAAATTCTAACCTATTTTATTGTAATTTCTATATTTAAGTTCAATTGTTGACAGGATAGTGCATAAACGATTATAGGCATAAAGATGTAACCGGCAGATAGTATAACATGAATAACAATAAAGTCTTTGTTCTTGCTTTCAAATGATATTCGTATAAATTATTAATTCGACCGTATATGGGAATCCATTGGACATACCGAGTTTGCACTTTTTTAGAAAACATGGCGAGGTCTGGACAACATGAATAAACAAGTAAATTATTTTCTAAAACAACATTTCTAGATGCATATACGGAGTATGGAATACATTATTTGTAATGTATGCAAAGACTGAAACAATAAAATGTTCGTTTTAATTTTTTTTTGTTCGTTTAATTGCACTGCGCTGCTTTACTTTTTTTGCTGTCTAAAGTCGAAAGTTAAAAATTTACTTCTTTTAATCTATTTCGAAAAGCACAGATTATAATTTTCACCCACTTTTTTCAATGATATTAATTTCATTGATTTGTTGTTCAATTATCAACCACCCTAAAACTATTCTCATTGTTCGTAATTGATTATAATTTGTCTTCTCATTTCATATTATAGGTATTTTTAAAAGGAAGAAATCTTTGTAGCCTATTGATCTTTCTTGTAATTTTTCCATAAGTCAAAAATCGCCTGCAAAAAGGCGTACAAAGCGATAAGACGGCCTAATTGTAATTTATTAAATCTCTGTGCCTAAATTTAAGGCAACTGTTTGGTGTGCAATAAATAATATCTATCCATCTATAAGGATATAATATCGCGGTTAACGTAGACTTGTTGTTGGGAATTCATGTATATCTTCTTGTTCAAAAATTTCGGGGCGAGCAGCATCATAATATGTTGCTGAACACTTTAGTGCCAAATAACAGATTTGTCTGTTTCCAAGTGATTTCTAGGCATAATGAACTTTGACATGGTACTAAAGTGCGCAGCAACCATTTACTAAAGCAACCGAACATTTATTTAGTATTAAGATCAGGAACTAACTGGAATTGCAAATGTATTGTGACTGTCCATACTCGTCTTTCTATCATTAATTTCTTTATTAATGCCCCTCTGCTCTACTGCTCTGTCAACAGTTTTATTAAAATGCATGTACGTTAATCATTTGATTGATTGTGAACGACGGCTGAAAAATTTCTTTTGTCCCATGAATTTTGAATAGTAATTATGCCTTTTTGTTAAATTGTAAGGTAAATATATATAGAAAGTTTAAGCTATAAATAAATGCTCAAGACAATGCAGACCATCTGGTCTCATAAAGTAGAAACACACTAGTGTGTCGTGTCGTGGCGTGTTGTGACGCGGCAAAAGTGAATTGGTTTAATATACCCTATAGAATACCGCAGTCAAATGACCTCTGGGTCGTGTTTCTGCCGGTGAGTAGGGTTTCCGGAGCTCGTGGGGGGTTAGGGTTGGGCCGGCATCGCGGCATGGCGGTGGCAACTGACAGGTAACCGACCAGTTGCCTGCCCGTTGTCACAGCGACTTGGGCTTCTCTTTCGCTTTCCATCAGGCGTAGGGAAGCCATTATGTCGAGCCACTATAAAAAAATAAATACTAGAAATCTTACCGTGATGTCTGGTTGGCTTGGAGCGAAAAGTTGAAAGGCCGCTCCCTTTCATCTCACTTGATACTTCGTCACACATCATCATCATCATCATCAGCCTATTGCAGTCCACTGCTGGACATAGGCCTCTCCAGTTGTTCGCCACTTAGGGCCAACATCTGGAGGATATACCCATAATCGCCACGCTGGGCAGGCGGGTTGGCGATCGCAGGGCGTAGCTTCTCACTCCGGTGACCCTGCTGCCCGTCATCGGTCTGTGGTATTTAGCTACGCCTTCAATTGTGATGGTTATACCGCCACCAGTCGGTAGCCAGCGCCTCGTTCGTTATTCGGCAGGATGCACCACGGGCAGGTGAGGTTGGCTTAGAGCGAAAAGATGATGGGTCGCTCCCTTACATCCCAATTGATACTTCGTCACACATGATACTTCAATCATCAATTTCCCCCCGTCCATCCTCGAGTCATTAACTCCAACGTACTCTTGATTTGTTCTATGCATCGCGCATTGCCGCGAAATGATTGCGTTCTACTATAATATCGTGTAATTGACTATTTTTTCTCGACTTACAAACTACTTTCATTTGTTTTTCACAACAGACCCGTACAGAATTACCGATGGCAATTAGATAGAAAGTATGCGAGAGAAAATGTACACTATAGATACAAATTATGCAACAATGCAATTCATTATGTATTGGCGAAATGTATGGTTGGGCTGTGTAATGTAAATGATGTGTGAGTGGTTTTTCTGGGAAACGTGGTTTGGTTTTAATGAGCTCTTTGTTTTAATGCACGTACTTCAAGTTTTATGCCAATAAAGAGACATTTTTGACTTTTGTTTTTTTAGTGAACGATCATAGAATTATTCAAGATGGACTTTTAGGGCCGATTCAATAATTTGAACAAACCCAATTCAGTATGTCAGGCTGACTTTTACTTTGCTAATTACCCGACTGTGTCAGAAGGAGAGTTGTTTCAGCTAAGCTATGGAATCATCTTTCAACGGCCAAAAATGTTAGAGGGAGTTCATATATTTCTTACTAGCTGTGCCAGCGGCGTCGCTCGCGTGGATATCGGGTTTCAAAAATAACGGACTTCCATATAATACCCATCTATACCTTGTGCCTAAGTTTTAAGTTAGACCTCTAGCAATACTTTGGTGAAAACCGCATTCAATTCTATGCAGTAGTTTTCGCGTAATGCGCGTTCAAACATACAGGTTTAAATTTCTCGCGTTTTCCCAACACTTCCCGTCACTGCTCCGCTCCTATTGATTGTAGCGTGATGAAAAGTATCCTATAACCTGCCCAGGAGTATGAAGAATAATTGTACCAAGTTTTGTCAAAATCTGTTCAGTAGTTTTTTTTTCTATAACGAACATACAGACAGACAGACAGACAGACAGACAGACAAAAATTTTACTGATTGCATTTTTGGTATCAGTATTGATCACTTATCACCCCCTGATAGTTATTTTGAAAAAATATTTTATGTACAGAATTGACCTCTCTACAGATTTATTATAAGTATAGATTACGAGGAGTTTGTATATTTGTTAGTTTGTATGATTGGTATTGTTATTACTAGAAGCTAGTGCTTTAACTAATAAGGCACCCTATGTCACAACATTTCTACGTGGTTTCCGGATTCATAGAATATGATCCCATCTCATCCCGTGGGGCCGTAGAAGACGACTAAGGATATCAGGAAACGGGCAGTAGCGTTCAACTGGGTACAAAGAAAACTTACTGCGCTGGCTCAGCGACCTAAAGTGGATCTTGGCCTCTGACACGAAATTTCGCCACTCTGGTCGCTAAAAGTGACTGAGATCCTTTTTCACCTGGCCATCCAGCGGTAGATAACCTACTGCGTCAGTAAACTCTATTAGTCTCTGGCTATACACCGAATGGCTATACGGTAACTAAGGAAGAGGTAGGGTGGTGATATACTCGTATATTCTCTATCCCCACGTAATAAATTTCAAGGATTATCTAAATATATATCTACTCGTATAACTCAAAGGTGATTGACTGACTGTCATAGTGATCTATCGACGCCCAGCCCAAACCACTAGACGAATCGGGCTGAAATTTGCATGCTGTTATGACGTAGGCATCCGCTAAGAAAGGATTTTGATCAATTCTACCCCCAAGGGAATAAAATAGGGGATGAAATCATGCGGACGAAGTCGCGGGCACAGCTAGTTAATCCATAGAGCTCTACTTAAGCTTTCAATAAACCTTTAAAACTGCTGTTAATACTTAATCCCCTACAACGAAAGCAATAAAAACCTATTTTCCGTTTCATAAACGCTCCATGCTCCATAAAAAGAAATGAAAACTATTATTATATTATTTAATTTCACCGTTTCTACTCCAGAGCTATGTTTGTAAGAACATAGAAATGACAGGAAACCTTTAGACATGGCTGTTCAATTTTATTATCTACTAGCTGTGCTCGCGACTTCGTCCGCGTGGAATAGTTATTTTTCCCCGTTTGTTTTTACATTTTTCATTATTTCTTCGCTCCTTATAGTTGCAGCGTGATGTTATATAGCCTAAAGCCTTCCTCGATAAATGGTCTATTCAACACAAAAAGAATTTTTCAATTCGGACCAGTAGTTCCTGAGATTAGCGCGTTCAAACAAACAAACAAACAAACAAACAAACTCTTCAGCTTTATAATATTAGTTAAGACTAGCTGTGCTCGCGACTTCGTCCGTGTGGAATAGTTATTTTTTCCCCGTTTTTTTACATTTTCCATTATTTCTTCGCTCCTAATAGTTGCAGCGTGATGCTATATAGCCTAAAGCCTTCCTCGATAAATAGTCTATTCAACACAAAAAGAATTTTTCAATTCGGACCAGTAGTTCCTGAGATTAGCGCGTTCACACAAACAAACAATCAAACTCTTCAGCTTTATTATATTAGTTAAGATTGCTTTTTTTCTTTCTTTTTTAATGTTTTTTAAAAAGCAGTGTCTGTTCTAAATACATAAGCAGATAAATTAAGTCTCTAACCATAATATAATATGTTTACTATTTTTAAGAATAATTATTATCAGCCTCGATGGTTATCTCGATGGTTGGCGATCCTCGACTGTACGCTTTTAAAGGCTTTATAAGGCTTCTTGCCTCGCGCCTCGGTTTTGTGGAACCAACTTCCTTCGACAGTCTTTCCGAACAGCTACGACTTGGGAACATTCAAGAAACGAGCGTATTTATGTTTAAAAGGCCGGCAGCGACCCTAAACTCGATCTGAGTTGCGGGTGTCCATGGGCGGTGTCGACTGCTTACCATCAGGCATCACACTTGCTCGTCTGCCGCCTCTCGCATAAAGAAAAGGCTGCAAACGCCCACTGATTGAGGTCTCCTCTAATCACAAATGTCGTTTAGGGGAATTTGCTTTATTAACCACGCTTGACATGTGGATTGGTGATCGAAATAAGTTATATTTCTACCCAGATAAACCCTACTGGTAAACCCGTTTATATGTATGGGATGTAAGGGAGCGGCCTATCATCTTTTCGCTCCAAGCCAACCTCACCTGCCCGTGGTGCATCCTGCCGAACAACAAACGAGGCGCTGGCAACCGACTAATGGCGGTATAACCATCATAATTGAAGGCGTAGCTAAATACCACAGGCCGATGATGGGCAGCAGCGTCATCGGAGTGAGAAGCTACGTCCTGCGATCGCCAACCCGCCTGCCCAGCGTGACGATTATGGGCATATCCTCCAGATGTTTGCCCTGAGTGGCGAGCAACTGGAGAGGCCTATGTCCAGCAGTGGACTGCAATAGGCTGGTGATGATGATGATGATGATGATGAAACCCGTTTCCTGATATTCCCTTAGTACCTAGTATGCTATGACAAGTCCTATACTAAATGTGGAATCGTTATCTATTTTCCCTTCTCAGTCAACTATATTATAAAGCGTTCCAAATCAATTAATCACATTCCATATCTATCCATTTCGTGTCTCTACGGCCTGTGTTTATGTCTAAGTGAAAACTAAGTTATCTCACAGATCACCCCGCTAAGTGAGCTAGTAGGGCGTTCACGCCACTGTCATGCCTTGCTGGCCATGCTCTAACTGTCCTGACTTGTGCGAAAGTATGTTTGTTGGTCCTTCTTTTAGATAGAACGGGAATTTATGCTATTTGTGCTCTAAGACCCATTTGTCCTTAAAATCGTGGTAATGAGCTCGTCGTGTCTTCCGTAGACGACAATCGATAGAGGAGACACCACTTTTAGGTAAACGTAGTGTAGGAAGGCTCGTACCGTTTGGACTGAGGGCTTGAGAAGTATTGCTGGCATTTCAATTTCAATTTCTTTATTTGCTCACTAAGTGTACAGTGTGGGTGATAAACAATATAGGAACTTATGACTTAGTCACCTTTTGGGTATTGCAAATAGGTGCGAGGACAGCAATTCTTATACTAATTATACTTATTAAATAATATAATTCTTTACATAACATATGAATACAAATAATATAGAGCAGGTTGGCTGGATGACAGAAGCCCACGACAGAGTATCATCGTCATCATCATCCTATTGCAGTCCACTGCTAGACATAGGTCTCTCCAGTTTTTCACCACTTAGGGCGAACATCTGGAGGATTTCCATTATCACCACTATCGAATCGCCAAATCGAGTAGCTTTTCGCTCCTGTGACGCTGCTGCCCGTCATCGAACAGTGGTATTTAGCTACGCCTTCAATTGCAATGGTTATATTGTAACCCGTCGGTTGCCAGCGCCTTGTTTGCTATTCGGTAGGATACACCACAGGCAGGTGAGATTGGCTTGGAGCAAAAAGATGATGATGAGTGTTACACAAGTTACAACAGTAGGTAGATACTTTTAATAAGGTAATATTTCGTCTGTTCTGGCCAATGCTATTATAAAGATTACCTTTACCCATAGGGAAGTGCGAAGGTGCCACGAATGTTTTATAACCCACTCACAGGATGAGTTTCAATTTTAATTAGCAATTAATTTTTGTGAGAACAGAGAGGAAGCAAAGTTCACTCGTAAATTAGTGCAGTTCATTCCGAACAGAACATTTCTAGGTGAACTTAATAGGTTTGTGTAATAACTAGGCATTTACTTGAAGCCTACGATTGTTTTGTAGTTCGTGACGTTTGTATTATATTTATTGGTTCTTATGTTACTTGTTTATAATTTTGCATGCATGATATTATTTTTAAATTTTTGGTCAGTCCTCTGCAATTCTATTTCTGCCAATAGCCATTATACATATAAGAACATAGAATTATATAGCTTTTATAGATTCCTTGGAGGCTACTCGTCCCGTAGGCAGGTTTAAAGATGTCAAACAAGTTGTCAACGCGACAAGACAGTCGACACTTGATTTATTTGAATAATTTTATTTCATACTAGCTGTGCCAGCGGCGTCGCTCGCGTGGATATCGGGTTTCAAAAATAACGGACTTCCATATAATACCCATCTATACCTTGTGCCTAAGTTTTAAGTTAAACCTCTAGCAATACATTGGTGAAAACCGCATTCAATTCTATGCAGTAGTTTTCGCGTAATGCGCGTTCAAACATACAGGTTTAAATTTCTCGCGTTTTCCCAACACTTCCCGTCACTGCTCCGCTCCTATTGATTGTAGCGTGATGAAAAGTATCCTATAACCTGCCCAGGAGTATGAAGAATAATTGTACCAAGTTTCGTCAAAATCTGTTCAGTAGTTTTTTTTTCTATAACGAACATACAGACAGACAGACAGACAGACAGACAGACAGACAAAAATTTTACTGATTGCATTTTCGGTATCAGTATCGATCACTTATCACCCCCTGATAGTTATTTTGAAAAAATATTTTATGTACAGAATTGACCTCTCTACAGATTTATTATAAGTATAGATTTGTCTTGGAACACTTCAATTTCCTCATCCGATGCTGTGTCGACCTAAAATCTCTGTAAAGGTAGAGTCGGACGAACCAACAAGGCTCTCTCCGAAAGATCTGAACGGAAATATTCTCGATCGATATGTCAAGTTTTTCACTATGAAGTATCGAAATTTTTTTGATGAAAACTGTCGAATTTGAATGAACGACCATGATTTTTTCAAGTCTAATCTCTCATTTTCGAGAGAGATATGTATTGATCTGTACTATCTGAAGCAAAAAATCAATGAAAATGGGGAATAATTTCAAAGGCCTATATCCAGCAGTTGACTGCTTTATAAAAATAAATAAATAAATATCAGACAACATCACATACATTGCTCTGATCCCAAAGTAAGTAGCTTAAGCACTTGTGTTATGGCTATCAGAACAACGAAGGTACCACAAATAAATAGGTACTTAAATACAAATTATAAACATCCAGACACGGAACAAACACAAGTATTCATCACACGAATGTTTGTCCCGGGTGGGAATCGAACCCACGTCCCTTGGCTCAGAAGGCAGGGGTCACTACCAATTGAGCCACCGAGCCAGTCAGTTTATGTAGATGATACATTCATCGTCCTAGCCTTTTTCCCGATTGTCTCAGGGTCGGCTTCCCAAACTGAGAGATTTGGCGAGGGCTAAGCTTTTACACAGAGCGACTGCCGTCAGACCTCCGCAACACTTAGGGTAAGCTATACCCATTCCCAGTTTAGGCGTCAGAGTTATCATCATCTCTGATATGATGTAACGACTGCTATCTGAGTTGGTAAAGATAGCAGCCGGGACCAACAGCTTAACGTGCCTTCCGAAGCACGGAGGAAATCGGTGTCAAATTTTGGTCACCCATCATCGGATTGACCGCGCCAATGGTTGCATTGCACAACATTTGCGATCATTGTTAAACGAACAAGACCGCGGCGCCACCGAGCTCCTCGATAGATGTAGATGATACATTATGTACTTTAAAGTAGGTCAAACTAGGAACGTTAAAAAACCAACAGATTAAAGCAAAACTATTTATTATATTAAATAATTAACTTCCCATTTACACAAAATGGCGACTTTGGCCCAGCACCTGTCGCTAGCAAGGCGAAAACCGTGCAAAAAACAGTCATTTGTCATTAAATTAATAATTATTTCGAGTCTCTTTATTAATAGGCAGTGGGTCATTTCATACGCGGTATCATTTCATACTGATTAGCATAAACTCATTATGGTTGCGACACTCTGAACATAAATTACTTTAATATGTCGTAAAAATATATTATCTGTGGCAATGCCCTTTGGGGTTAGGTAGTATATTATACTGGGAATAGAGTAGGGGGTGAATCCGGAATACTAATTTTTTTTCATAGTAGCTCGACATAATAAATAATAAATAAATAACCCAATACATGCCACGCTGGGCCACACAGCGCCACCTAGCCCCAAACTAAGCCAAAGCTTGTACTATGGGTACTAGACAACTGATAAACTTACTTAGATACATTCTTTTTTGGAAAGAAATACATAATTATACATAGAAAACACCCAGACCAATACAAACAGACATGTACATGAACAGAAATGTTTGTACTGTGCGGGAATCGAACCCACGAGCTCAGAAGGCAGAGGTCACTACCAAATGAGCCACCGAGTCCGTCAATCTGTGGCATAATAATGGCTTCTCTACACCTGATAGAAAGCGAAAAAAAAGCCCAAGTCGCTGTGACAACGGGCAAGTAACTGGTCAGTTGCCTGTCAGTTGCCACCGCCATGCCAGGTTTACCCTAAACGAGCTACGGAATCCCTACTCACACGGATGAATGGAAGAAGAAAACATATTGCGCCGACCCCAGATAATGGGAACTGGGATAATACTACAAAAAACGAAAACGATCGTTCGTTGAACGGATCGCGTATTTTTGCCCCATAAATCCCTCTCACTTGTCCCTCCCGTGTTCAAATATACGAACTAAAATTCGTCAACGTCGATTTTCAACAATTTAATTGATATATTAAAATACGGGAGGGACAAATGAGAGGGATTTATGGGGCAAAAATACGCGATCCGTTCAACGAACGATCGTTTTCGATCGTGAACGACTGTGAGTATCCGATGATGATAAGCGGTGCAATCAAGCAGGCAGCCTATTTACTGTAATAAATAACAATAAAAACTTTACATAACAATAAAGAATGTACTGTAGAAGGATATTAAAGCGTAGACATTTTATATGCATAGCCCCTTCGCCTTCCTACAATACCGTGGTATTTATGTCTATTTGTGAACGTACCGCTACACAAACAAGTTCCATTCCAAAATATTTACGAAAATATTGCTCACAATTTGGTTATAATAAAATTTTCCGAGGCGGGGTGGTATGCGGGAACTATAAAGAGAGGTTATAACCTCCAACGTAGATATTATCTGTTGAATCGATGTTAAGACGTTGTGGCGACTCTGTTTTCGGTTCGGCGGGGTTGTTTATTGATGTAATTGTTGTATATTTTGCATAGTTTGCGATTAATTTGCGTGGGTTTGTATAATGTTGATTGTTATTACATTTTCGATTCCTAATAGGAATAAACGCAATAAAAATGTCTTCAAATAATTTTATTAATAAATGTGTTATTATAACATACATGTGACAGAGCGTGGCTGTGAAAAAGGAAAGAAAAGAAAGAAGGGAAAGAATTTAAGAGAGAAAGAGGAAAGACGCATGGCTTAATAAAAACGTACAGAATGCGATTGAAGATTAAATAAATAATAATATCTAAGAATATCAACAAGAATTTTCATAAAGTTTCTCTCTTTGCTCTCTACGTAAATATCAAACAACATTATGTTATAATAAGAAATCACAACAACGATAGTATCAAAATAATAATACGAGTGTATGTATATTAAATTAATATGACAAGCATTTTTTTATACATTTTTTTAAATCGCTTCCTTGAACAGGTAAGTCTTTATATCTGAACACAGATAAGCGAAACATAATGATAACAATATGTGTATTATTAAAACCTACTAACATCGTTGTCCAACATCAATAAAATATTTCAAGATAAAAGTGAAAAATTTAAGATAAACCTTTAAAATACCTATATTTGAAAAAAGCAGTTCCACATAGCAGCTCCATATAAATATTTTCACTTTCACAGGCCAACTCGGGTCAGTGCCGAAACTTTGTCACGCAATTCCGCCATTAAGGGTTGTCCCTCCCCCCACCCCCCACCGCCGAGGAGTCGGCGAATTTCACAAGCTACCCTAAGTAATTTCAGCGCGTCGTGCGAGGGGCGCTTTCGACCCCCATTGGTCGGATGACTTTGAAAAGATTTTTTATAGAGCCCAAACTGTTGTACCGTGATTTTTGGATAAGGGTGCGGATATAAAAAGGAGAATTATCATAATTTGTGAACGATTCGGTGGGTTGCTATTACTTTGGGGCGCGATATGTAGAGTGGTGTGATTTTATGTAAGCACTTCCCAGAGATCATAGGTCATAATCATAGAAGTCAAGACTGCCATATTCTGTGTATACAGGGTTTCCAACCTAATGGTGCTATGAATGTAACATTACGAGTAGAAGGATGATAATTTTTGAATACTTTTTACTTGTTTCTTATTTTGTGGAGAAATTGTGTGGAAAAATGTTAAAAATGTCGGTGATAGGTACATCATCGAACATTGGAAATATTGGTTTGCACATGACACTGCGAAGAGTCTCCCCATCGATTTATGAGTATTTGACATCTTTACTCAAAGACCAGTAAGTATTAACGCATAGATATGCTTGCTTGTACACCATTAAAGGCCTCTCACCTAACACCTGGGAAGAGAGATGAAGGTGTGACTAAAAACCAGCGCTTCGCAGGATCTCAGTCCCGCGTCAGCACAAGCCGAGTCATTATTTGTCCTGGGGATGGTTGGTTTGTACCGTCTAGAGGTGCGGAGAGAACTGGCACTGGCGCTTTACGTTGTTAGGTTACTGAGGGGGGGTCACGCACAACCCGGCCGTGCTGCGGCACGTGGGGCTGCGGGTCCCGGACCGGTACGTGTGGCGGCAGCGGCGCCCCGGCCTGCTGGAGGTGCCGGCGGCTAGGACTAAGTTACTGCAGACCACGCCTATGACGCGCGCCATTATATTACTTAACTAGCAGTGCCCGCGACTTCGTCCGCGTGGAATAGATTTCCCCTTTGTTTTTACATTGAAACTATGATAATCGTGAAGGGATTATATTCGGAGCGCGTGGCAGCTGCGTCTGCGTCCGAGTTCCGTCGTCGACTCCGCTTCCCGGCGTCCCAGTGCTCCAGGCGGCTGAGAGGGGGCGGTGCGGGGCAGCGCGGGGCATCGCGGTCGCGGATCGTTTCCCCCCGCCCCCCGCGTTGACTAACACTCCGCGCTCACCTTGCGCGCGAACATACATTTTCCATTATTTATCTTCGCTCCTAATTGTTGCAGCGTGATGTTATATAGCCTAAAGCCTTCCTCGATAAATGATCTATTCAACACAAAAATAATGTTTCAATTCGGACCAGTAGTTCCTGAGATTAGCGCGTTCAAACAAACAAACAAACATACAAACAAACAAACAAACTCTTGAGCTTTATAATATTAGTATAGATAAGGTACACACTCTGGTAGACCTATTTCATTGCACATTGAGTGAATTCGAAAGGGCAACAATTGAACTGCTTTGTTTTGAGCATAACATTTAAATGCACATAGTTTTAATTTTAAGATACAATATCGCATTAGGTATTAGCCTGTAAGGATGTTGTATAATAGGGTTTAAATAAATAAATAAAAATAAATAAATAAATATCCATTTGCTCATGGATTTTTTGTTAACTGTTTATGTAATTAGTATTATTGCGCTTGTTTTGTAATATGTAATGTTTTTGTAATGTCTTGAGCAATAAACTGATTTTATTTATTTATTTAAAAATAAATCTCCTGCGTATTCGGCTACATTTGATGAAAGGCTGTTTAGGCTGCGATATGGCTGTTTAGTAAGAAAAATGCTCTCGCAATAAGATTCTCAATAAGACTCTTGTTATATTAGCTGGCATGGTTGGGATGTGGAAGCTCAGGATCGAGCAAAGTGGTTCTGGTTTGCCCAGAGAGGTTGTTGACTGCAGTAAGTTTTATTTGAACGCTGCAGCCCGTTTCCTGATTTCCCTGAGTCGTCTTCTATGAAACCAACGAAATTAGATGGGGTGGTCCTATTTAGCCCAATATAGAGCTAAGTGAACAATTGGAGAGGTCTATGTTAAGCAGAGGACTGAACCTCACCTTATTTACTTCCTCCGTGTTTAGTTCATACTAGCTTTTGCCCGCGACTTCGTCCGCGTGTTTAGATTTTACATTAAACATTTTTTTCCCAATACCTCCCGGTCCCCTTGGAATTTTGCAATATCGCGTTGCAGGTAATCTTAACGTTCATTAAGGTACCTTGCATGTCAAATTTCAATCATCTATCTTAACGCGATTTAGATTTTTCATACAAAAGGTTTTCCCCGCTAACTCCTGATCCCGTGGGAAGTTTGCAATATCCTGTTGCAACTGAAAATCACTAAGGTACCTGCATGCCTAATTTCAAGATTTTCCCGCTAATATGAAGTGTGGATGACTTTTTTTATGAATTTAAAAGATCAAAGATCTCATCTTTTATCTTTTCGTAGATCGTAGAATTTTTAAACTATCTTTTCTATTAAGCGTGATATAAAGCGTAAAAATTATTGCTTAGACAGAGAGATCCGACGTGGTGGATGACGTCACGTACCGTGCGCGCCATACAAACTCCATAGAAAATCTGTTTTCGTGAGAGAGACGGATATATTAATTTTCAACGACTCTATCTCGCCCATTTTTCAGCCAATTTTGATTTTGTTTTCACTGTTCATAGTATATTTTTATCTATTTTACGATAAATACATGTAACTATTTCTCATGCATGTCCCTATTCTCGTTCCCGTGGGAATTTCGGGAATTCTTTTCTTAGTGCACCTCTACGGTACCTAAGCTACGTCCCTTCTAAATTTCAAATGCTAAAGTTTAGCCGTTTAGGCTGTGCGTTGATATGTCAGTCAGTGAATTTCTTTTCTCCTTTTATATATTTAGATTTAATTTGACCGGTAACGCCATTTATTGAGAGGAATTAGTAGTTTTGGGCTATTTTATTTCTCGGCCTTTCTTTTCCTATTTTATCACATAAAGGGTCGATCTTTCGGAGTGGAATTTATCAAAACCCTTTCTTGGCAATAGCTACCACGTCATGGTATAGCTTTGTGAATGCAAAGTCTCAGCCCGAACGGTTTAAACTTTTATCCCCTATTTTATCCCCTTGGGGCTCGAAAAGATCAAAATTCTTTTAAGCGGATGCTTAAACGTCATAGCACGTCGTAGCTTTATACATGCCAAGTCTTCAATCGGCTTAAAATTGACAAAGTTTTATACAAACCTATTTTTTCATCACCTATTTTATCCCCTTTGGGGTTGAAATGATTAAAACCCTTTTTTAGCGGATGCCTACGTCATAGTAGCTTTATACATGCAAATTCTTCGCCCAATCGGCTTAAAATTTACAAAATTTTATACTAACTTTCATCCCCTATTTTATCCCCTTGGGGGTGGAATTGATCAAAATCCTTTCTTAGCGGACGCTTACGTCATTATATCTACCTGTATGCCAAATTTCAGCCCAATCGGTCCAGTAGTTTGGGCTGTGCGTTGATAGATCACTATGTCAGTCAGTCAGTCAGTCAGTCACCTTTGAGTTTTATATATTTAGATATCATATATCATTTTTTGACTGCCACTTAAACATGACAGAATGTACGTAGGTACATGTTCTAACCTGAATCTTGCTCAATCCCTGACCCAATTACCTTCGCTTCTAAGCCGTATAAAGCGACCCAATTTGCCAGTGTGCACCAAACTTGGCTCACGTTAACAAAGACCTATTTATATTTCATAAGTGGTGGCGAGGCGTGGTCGTAGCCACTTGTACAAAGGGCGTGAAATTACAACCCTGTTTTGTGAAGATAGGTATTGTACTTACGAGGCATAAAGGAATAGGTTGTATGTTTGTGTTGACTTTTTTTAACCAACTTATAAAAAAATACGAGGTTCTCTATTCGACTGATTTTTTTTTGTTGTATGTAGGTTAATATACCTTTAGAAAAATATTTTTTTTGTTTGAAAGGGAACTTCCTAGTTGTCCATTGTCACCATAATAAGGTCTGATTTAAAAAAAAATGTTTCCACTAATTTTGGTTGGCTTAAACAAAAACTTTTTGTAACGACGGTGAGGATATAAACGGTTAAATAACATAAGGGTTTTAAAATCACGTTCCCCTGCTCGGGATGTAAGGGAGCGACTTATCATCTCTTCGCTTCATGTCATCCTCACCTGCCTGTGGTAGTTAAATACCATGGCTGATGGCGGGAGGCAGCGTCACTGGAACGAGAAGCTACCCCCCGCAATCGCCAACCCATCTGCCCAGCGTGGCGATTATGAGTAAAGCCTCCAGGGTTTGACTAGCTTCTCGCTCCGGTGACGCTACTGCCCATCATCGGTCTGTGGTATTTAGCTACACCTTCAATAGTGATGGTTATACCGCTACCAATCGGTTGCCAGTGCCTCGTTTGTTATTCGGCAGGATGCACCACGTGCACGTGAGGTTGGCTTGGAGCGAAAAGATGATGGGTCGCTCCCTTACATCCCTACTATTCAATACTTTTACCATTTTACTAAGGTAACTATCGGGATCTATCTCGAGTTATTCAGCCAGCCCCAAACACTATCAAACAAACCCGTAGCTGGTACAAACGAACCTTAAACCGCTTATCAGATCAATTACGTATACGGCGTGCAACCCTGACTCACCCCAAACGAAATTAACTTTTAATACCTTTTTTATAAAGTATAATTTTGTTTATTACGCTCCCTCGCCCCGACTGAATTATTCATGCCTTTATCGCCTTAAAGATAAGGTCGGAATTCGTTCGGCAAATGGTTTGCTTTTATTTTGTTTCCAATAAAAATATTACTTAGCCGGTATAATTAGTAGTTGAAATATTTTCTAATGGTTAATGGCTAACCTTCGCTTCTAAGAAATATTGGTACCGTGAAGTTCATTGTATTCTTGAATAGGTATTTTCTTGATATTGATTAGAAATTATAATAAGATGTTTGGTAAGAAAAGCTTTGAAGTGATAATAACAGTGTGTTTATGAAATTGATAACTTTATATGTTTTTATGACGGGCTCCGGAGCAAAGACTGGCGTAGACGCCAACCCGCCTGCCCAGCGCGGCGATTATGGATAAAGTCTGGCGTATGGCGAAAAACTGGGGAAGCCTATGTCCAGCAGTGGACTGCGATAGGCTGATCATGATAATGTTTTCTTATTTATACAGACATACGATACGCATACGACTCCCGGGAAATGCATTTTAGTAAGCATTTTTAACCGACTTCGAAAAAAGGAGGAGGTTCTCAATTCGTCTGTATGTATAATATTTTCTTTTTTTTTTATGTTTGTTCACTGATATTTCCGTCAATTATGGATGGATTTCAAAAATTTTTCGACAGTTCGACAGAGGACACTTCCGAGGTGGTCCCATTATCACCAAGTCAGGATCTGATGATGGGATCCTGGAGAAATTGAGGGCAACAGCCGAAAATTGTATGCTCATATGGTGTTTTTGTTACGTAATCATATTTTACTCAGGTATATGCTTCCGGGCGTCAACATCTGGTGCTGATGATGAAGCCACATAACTCCTTAACGGTTAGGAGTTAGGGGACAGTACTGACATTGGTCGATATTAAACTAGGTAGTAGTATGTACTTATGCAGGGCTAATAGGGCAGGTGATTCGGTAAGTGATATGCTTGATTCTAGATCGCAAAGTCTTCACTTGACTTACAGCAATTTTTTTCATTCCTAAGTAAAACTCTTAAGGACATTAATTAGCCTTTATTCAAGGTCACAGCACATTAACGCAACTAAAAATAGAGAAATAAAGTTATTTTTTAAAAAAAATTAAACCGACTTCAAAAAAAAACACAAACGACCAAAACTAAAAAGCGATAAATAACGTAAGTAATTCTATCCTTAATACATAATTATTTAAATATTACAATTATCACTTATTTTTGAAGTCGGTGCCAGCCAACAAATAAATGTATATTGTCGTGTGGATTTGCCGGCCGCGCGCGTCATACAACAACAGTCTACGTTAGGTACCAAAAGATGGCACCGACTTCAAAAATAAGTGATAATTGTAATATTTAAATAATTATGTATTAAGGATAGAATTACTTACGTTATTTATCGCTTTTTAGTTTTGGTCGTTTGTGTTTTTTTTTGAAGTCGGTTTAATTTTTTGTATGTTTGATTGCTTTTGGGTCTTCTAGAGACGTTTCTACTCACATAAAGATATATAACACACTAGCTTTCCGCCCGCGACTTCGTCCGCGTAAAGTTTTTTTTTCCAAAATAAAATTGTGCCTATGTTACTCGTGGATAATGTAGCTTTCGAATGGTGAAAGAATTTTTAAAAACGGTCCAGTAGTTTTTGAGCCTATTCATTACAACCAAACAAACAAAGTTTTCCTCTTTATAATATTAATGTAGATCTATGCATAAAATACGAGATCGGGTGACTAAATTATTATTATCTGTTACTTCTACTCGTGTTGTCTAGTAATTTTACTACAAAAAGCAATCATCTAATTCATTTAATTTTTAAAAATTAAGTTTATAAATATTACCTAAACAATTATACCTCTTAGGTACATTGTTATGACTAAGTATAATCCATCTTCAAAGTTTAATCCGTGGCAATTTTCAGGGCAGTCAAGCGTTTCCAGTCAGTTGCCACCGCCATGCTAGTCAGGGACTCAATGGCAAAAAAGTGCCAGCAACGAATTCCTTTTTTTCAAGTCATTATTCCCATGTTTACTCATTAATATGAAGCTTTTAAATCATAAACATGCTCTTAAATCAACATAAGGCAATAACATAAATACATACAAACCGAAAAAAAAACGTCTGAACACAACCTGAACATTATTCATCGATTCGACAATAACACGTGCCGACTTAATTTTTAATCCGACGCTAATTAAAAAATGGCGCCAGAATATTGTATTTAAAACCCATTGCTGCCATCAACATCAAATTACTAAGGCACAGGGCAGAAAAAACCGGCCAAGTGCGAACCGGACCCGCGCGCGAAGGGTTCTGTACCGATTGACTAGACGTTCAAGCATTTACCTGATGCTGATTTTTGGGTTAAAATTGGCAAATAAATCGTTTGTTATGTGGGAGCCCCCGTCAAATATATGCCTATTGCAGTCCACTAGGGATATAAGAGCGACCCATCATCTTTTCGCTCCAAGCCAACCTCACCTGCACGTGGTGCATCCTGCCAAATAACAAACAAGGCGCTGGCAACCGACTGGTGGCGGTATAACCATCACAATTGAAGGCGTAGCTAAATACCACAGACCGATGACGGGCAGCAGCGTCACCGGAGCGAGAAGCTACGCCCTGCGATCGCGAACCCGCTTGCCCCCAGCGTTGCGATTATGGGTATATCCTCCAGATGTTTGCCCTAAGTGGCAAACAACTGGAGAGGCCTATGTCCAGCAGTAGACTGCAATAGGCTGATGATGATTATGCAGTCCACTGCTAGACATAGGCCTCTCCAGTAATACGCCACATTGGACAAACACCTGGAAGTTTTACCCATATTCGCCACGCTAGGCAGACGATCGCAGGGCGTAGCTGCTCGCTCCGGTGACGCTGCTGCCCGTCATCGGCTTGTCGTATTTAGCTACGCCTTCGATCATGATGGTTATACCGCTACCAGTTAGTTGCCAGAGCCTCGTTTGTTATTCAGCAGGATGCACCACGGGCAGGTGAGTTTGATTTGGAGCTAATATATTTTAAAATAAAAATTTGAACACCCAGACATGAAACAAACACAAGTCGTGTTCATCACATGAATGTTTGTCCCGGGTGGGGATGGAACTCACGATCCTTAGTTCAGAAGGAGTCTCTACCAATTGAGCCACCGAGCCAATCAAATAGTAGGTAGTAATAGTAATAGGGTTCCGTTTTTACGCTTTGAGTACGGAACCCTAAAAAAGCGATTTTCCTCGCCATAAGTTTATGGGAACATTGATGGATTACAGGGCTTATCGGCCATTATTGTTTCTCATGAAACTTGAAGGGAAAAATAATTTGTCACATCGGATTGGGTCGCTTATCGGAATGTAATTGTTTTTAAAAAACGTGAATATGGTATGGTAGATGGAGTGGCCTGATTGGGCGTCGGCCGTAATGAGGTGTTCCCGTATCGGAGATTTAGTGGGAGACGTGTGTGTGTCGAGCGTAACAGTGGTTTTGGCTGATTACCATGAATATCTACCATCGGACGGGCAAGAAGGCATCGATTTACGGTACAGGTTCCAAAAACTCGCTCAAGTCGGTTTATTCATTTATTTAATATTTAATGCGCAAGAAGATCAAAAGAGGGATATAAGAGAGCGAGCTATCTTTTCGCTCCAAGCCGCCCCACCTGCCCGTGGTGCATCCTGCTGAATAACGAACGAAGCTCTAAGCAACCCCCACCTGCCCGTGGTGCATCCTGCTGAATAACGAACGAAGCTCTAAGCAACCCCCACCTGCCCGTGGTGCATCCTGCTGAATAACGAACGAGGCTCTGACAACCAAGTGGTAGCGGTGTAACCATCACGATTTAAAGCATAGCTAAATACAACAGGCCGATGACTTTCATTAGAGTCAAGTGGAACGAGAAGCTACACCCTGCGATCGCTAACCTGCCTGCCCAGCTTGGCTATTATGGGTAAAGCCTCAGGGTGTTTGCCCTAAGTGGCGAAGAACTGGCGAGGCCTATGTCAGCAGTGAACTGCAATAGACTGATGATGTACAATATCGCATCAACCCCATCCGACTGACTCGATGGCTCATTTGGTAGTGACCTCTGCCTTCGGAGCCAAGGGGGTTCGATTTCCGCACAGTGCAAACATTTGTGTTTGTGTTTGCAGTTTGGGGCTAGATGGCGCTGTGTGGCCCAGCGTGGCATGTCTTGGGTTATTTATTTACTAGCTTTTGCCCGCGACTTCGTCCGCGTGTTAAGATTTTTACATTCAAAGGTTTTTCCCAATAACTCCCGGTCCCGTTGGAATTTTGCAATATCCTATTGCAATTGAAGTTCACTAAGGTACCTGCATGCCTAATTTCAAGCGTCTAACTTAAGCGGTTCAGATTTTTCATACAAAAGGATTTTCCCGCTAATAGGATATGCGAATATGGATGACTTTTTTTATGAATTAAAAAGATAAAAGATCTCATCTTTTATCTTTTAGATACATAAATATCGAAGAATTTTTAAACTATCTTTTCTATTATGCGTGTTATTGAGACGTCAATGAAAGGCGGGAGTAAGCGACAGACTGTTTATTATTAAAAGTTGTAACACCACCCTCATTATTACACAATATATGGTCTACCCGTCACATATCTCCCCCATAAATCCACGATAACTTTCCTAATTTTTTTTATATTAACAATACATATAATGTAACTTGAGACACTACTTACTTAATTACAAACTATAAAATTGAAGTTTACAAATTAATTGTATTATACACGCTTGGCTCGATTCCATGCACGCAGTGCTCGAGCGGATGCGTCAGGCGGTGCCTGGTCCGCACCGAGCGGCGGCGCCGGTGCGGCCGCGCCCGCCCGCGACTCGGCCCCCGGCCGCGGCCCCGGCTCCGGGCAGACATCGCTCGACGCGTCCTCAAACATATCCCCCTCAGCTCTGTTACCGACCCCCGAGTCGCCAGATTTCGGAACCGTGTCCTCCGTCTCGGCCGCGCCGCTCGTTCGCGATAATGAGTACCTGTTATTACCCTTTGGTAATATTTGGTCGGCATGTCTCCGCCACTCTAGCCCATTACCTAAGCTCAGCTTGTATGAGACCGGCCCCGTCTGCTTAACGATCGTGGCATCGGCCCACTTGTCCCCCCTCGGCGTGTAGTCGCGGGCGAGTACCTCGTCCCCGACCTGGAAGTCGCGAGGGGCGCCCGCGACGCGCGCCGCCCGCTGCTGCTGCCGCTCGTGCACGGCAGCCGCCACGTCGGGCCGCAGCGCGTCCAGCCGGCTGCGCAGCCGCCGCCCCAGCAGCGCCACCGCCGGGGACACCCCCGTCGTCGCGTGCTCGCTATTCCGATATTGCAGGAGAAATTTATTTAAGGCGGTCTGTACGTCCTCGCCCTCGAAGAGGGCTCTTTTAATTGCTTTTTTAACCGTCTTGACCGCATTTTCTGCTGCGCCGTTCCCCTGGGGTCGATAAGGAGCCGATGTGGAATGTTTTATACAATTTTTTTCACAGTATGTTTTAAATTCTAGCGACGAAAACGGTGGGCCGTTGTCTGTTACGAGCTGCGATGGTAGGCCGAAACGTGAAAAGATACCCCTGAAAACGTTAATAGTAGACTCCGCGGTCGTGCTTCGCATCGCTACCGCCTCGATCCACTTGGAGTGCGCATCTACGGTTATCAGATACCGTGTGCCTCCGCAGTCCGCGAAGTCCGCGTGCAGGCGCCGCCACGGCTGCAGCGGGAACTCCCAGGGGTGCAGCGGCGCGCGCGGCGGCGCGTCGCGCACACTGCCGCACGCGCCGCACGCCCTACACATCTCTTCGATGTCGCGATCTAAACTCGCCCAATAAATATAATTTCGCGCTAAATTTTTCATTTTATTGATTCCCAAGTGACCTTCATGAATTTCCTTTAAAACTTTTTTTTGGAGGGCTTGCGGTACTACTATTCTATATTTGTAAATTACACATCCCTGATCCACAATGAAGTCATTTTGCCTAGCAAAATAAGGTTTCTCCGCATCACAGCTCGGACTCGACGGCCAACCGAAAAGAACGTAACCTTTAATTTTACATAGGAAGGAATCTCGTTCCGTTTCCTTAGCAACATCCTTAAAATTAACCGGTAACGATTCTTCTATTAAATTAAAGTAGTCGATAGTGTCCGCGGAGCGACCCACCCGAGGCAACGGTAACCGCGACAGCGCATCGGCAGGGCCGTTATCTGCCGATCGAACGAACTCGATGGAGTAATCATATGCGGCCAGTCGCGCCGCCCACCTCTGTAAGCGACTAGCCGCCGTCTGCGGGATGCCTCCCTTTTCACCGAAGATATACGTCAACGGCTGGTGATCGGATCGTAACACAAACCGCCGACCAAAGAGGTACTGATGATGCTTGGTGACCCCGAACAAGATAGCGAGTGCTTCTTTATCGAGCTGGCTGTAGTTGCGCTCGGGCGCGCTGAGCGTGCGCGACACGCAGCTGACGGGCCGCTCGGCGCCGCCGGCGTACCGGTGCGCCAGCACGGCGCCCAGCCCGTACGCGCTGCTGTCCACTGACAGCACTAGTTCGCGTCCTTCCTCGTAATGCGCTAACACCCGATCGCTCAAGAGGGATCGCTTCGCCTCACTAAAAGATATGTTGCATTTGGAGTCCCATTTCCAATCAATACCTTTTTTTAACAAGTTATGTAACGGTTGTAACATAGTACTTAAGTTGGGGATGAATCGCCCATAATAGTTTAACATCCCCAAGAAACTTTTCAGCTGCGAAACGTTCTCCGGTTTAGGCGCATTGGAAATGGCCTCCAGCTTTTCTGGATCGGGTCGCAAACCCTCTTTGTTAATTATAAAACCTAAATATTTGACACAGTCCTGCATAAAACTACATTTACTCAGTTTCACAGTGAGTCCCATATTGCGCAACCTTTCGAGTACAGCTCTCAGATTTTCCAGGTGAATTTTAGCAGTAAGACCGGTTATACATATGTCATCCAAAAATACTACGCAGCCCGGCACCCCGCGCAGCGTCTCCTCCATCAATTTTTGAAATTTTTCGGGTATACAAGACAAGCCGTACGGGGTGCGTCGGTACGCAAAAGTACCTACATGTGTGGTTATAGCCGTATAAGGTTGAGAATCGTCTGTTAAAATGCATTGTTCGTAGGCATGTCTTAAATCTATTTTGGTATATCTCTCGCCCCCGCTAAGAATTGCGAACATTTCTTCAATGCGCGGCAATGGGTAGTAATCTCTTTTAAGTTTAGGATTAATTGTTATTTTATAATCCCCGCAAATTCGTATGTCTCCGTTCGATTTCACCACCGGGACAATAGGAGTGCCATAATCTGAGTAATCAACGCGGTATATGGAGCCGTCCGCCTCGAGGCGCGTCAGCTCGCTCTCGACGCGCGCGCGCAGCGCCAGCGGCACCTGTCTCGCTCGCACGTAAACCGGTTCGCTATCCGACAGCTGTAAACGAATAGGCCGCTTGCAAGTCCCTAACTTATTACTAAACACTTCTGGGAAATCTTTACATAATTGGTTCACGAATCCGTCATCCGTGATCTCATTGAGGTTTATCTGAGATATTTTTAAAGCGCGCATCCAGTCCCGGCCCAATAGCGACCGAGCCCCGTCTTTAATGATATAAAGTCGTAATGATTGGGCAGTAACATCACCGAGACACACATCCACCACAATAAATCCCAATGACTCGATTCGTGAACCAGAATAACAGCGTAATATTAAATTATCTAGTTCGATATTTTTATGCTTAAACATACGTAGGTAAGCGTCCTCACTTATCGCCGAAATGCGACTACCGGTGTCTACCTCACATTCGATGACCTTTCCATCGATGGTCAAATTAATGAAATATGGTTTGTTACCTTGAGCTGCGACTGTGATGTTGAACATACCGTCATCCGACTCGTCACTGAGATAATTATGCCGGCCGTCACTAGCACGCACTCGTTTACACATAACACGTAAATGTCCTCGTTGACCGCACTCGTCACAATTGTAGTTTTTGTATCTGCACCTGTCCGGTGCGTGAGGCTTGCCGCAGCGCCAGCAGCCTCTCGCGCCCTCGCCGCGGCCCGCGGGCTCCGCGCCGCCGCCTCCGCCGCCGGGTGCTCTCGCGCCGCCCGCGCGCCCCGTGCCTGGCGCCCGTGGCGGCCGCCCGCGCGAGCCCGCCGGCCCGCCGCGGGCGTAGTGCAGGCCCTCGCCCGCCTCGCCGCCCGTCGCCGTCCTCGAGTCTGCCGCGACCCCCGTGGAGCCGCTCACTTCCGCGTGCTTCTCCGCGGCCTCCAGAGCTAACGCCAGTTCCACTGCCTCCTTGTACTGAATTTTCTTTTCCGCGAATATTCTCGAACGCATCGCCTCGTTCGCTAGGCCTGATACGAATTGGTCCCGTAGGTTCTCCTCGAGCGACGAGCAAGATTTGCACTTGCCAAAATTACATGTAGCCGCGAGATGTTTTAACGCCTGCAGGTAGGATGCGAGCGGTTCGCCGGGGCGTTGCCGCCGTAACCTAAACAGGTGGCGTTCCGCTATCTCCGAACGTTGCGGTTCCAGGTGTTCAGTCACGAGCTTGACCAATTCCTCATACTTTTTATCCTCGGGAAAACTAGGTGCGCACAGATCACACATCAACGCGTAAGTTTCTTCACCCACGACCGTTATTAACATGGGTACCTTCAACTGATCTTCGATTTCATTGAGTATAATAAACTGATTCACGCGACGAATGTACGCGGGCCACTGCCTTGAAGCTAAGTTAAAGGGTTCAATCTTCCCGATCGGCATTTTCGTAAAATGTTAACGATTGTGTACGCAAAATTAAAATCCACTCCTCGGCGCCAATGAGACGTCAATGAAAGGCGGGAGTAAGCGACAGACTGTTTATTATTAAAAGTTGTAACACCACCCTCATTATTACACAATATATGGTCTACCCGTCACAGTTATAAAGCGTTAAAGTTATTGCTTAGACAGAGAGATCCGACGTGGTGGATTACGTCACATACCGTGCGCGCCGTACAAACTCCATAGAAAAATCTGTTTTCGTGAGAGAGACGGATATAATAACTTTCAACTACTGTATCTCGCCCATTTTTCAGCCAACTTTGATTTTGTTTTCACTATTCATAGTATATTTTTATCTATTTTACGATAAATTAGTAAATACATAAAACTATTTTTCATGCATATCGTCGCCGTAGAGCGAAAAGTCACTAAGTCGACATATGGCCAAAATGGAGTTAAATACCTAACCAGATTCCCCAAATTTTTCTGCACAAATTCTTCTTTTTGACATTTCTGTACGCGCCATAGTTTTTGTTTTACAGAGAGCGAAAACACATTAACTTTACGTTTGCACTACTCATTGGCAGTCGAAAACTAACCAATTTTACTTAACACTTTTTTTTTTGATCTAACAAAGCAAATCTGTACCTAAGTCGAGTTGGTTATTTCTCTCTTTTACAAATCAAATCATAATTTTGGACCCAATCCATACTAAAAATTACCTAAAGTGACTTAACTACTTTTAGAATTACTGGTTCGGTACAAAACATGAAAGCGAAAACTAACTAAGTCGATTTAATACTCTCGATATGATCCAAACATGACTGAAATAGTCACTAACTCAGTTTTTTTGTCATTATCTCAGTAATTAAACATAATTAATTGAAAGTGATATTACAATCTTATTTGTCTATCTATTCTTTAAGATATATAGCAATGAAATTAGAGTTATCTTTAACTAAAATTAAGTTATATTTTTTTTTGTTTTATAAAACTTTAAACCGCCATAACTCAAAACACGTCATGACCTACTTAGTGACTTTTCGCTCTACGGCGACGATATTCCCTATTCTCCTTCCCGTGGGAATTTCGGGAATTCCTTTCTTAGTACGGTACCTAAGCTACGTCCCTTCTAAATTTCAACTTCCTAAGTTTAGCCGTTTAGACTGCGTTGATATGACAGTCAGTGAGTTTCTTTTCTCCTTTTATATACCTTTTATATATATATATTTTTAATTTGACCGGTAACGCCATTTATTGAGAGGAATTAGTAGTTTTGGGCTATTTTATTTCTCGGCTTTTCTTTCCCTATTTTATCACGTAAAGGGTTGAATTTAAAATTTTATCCCTTTCGGAGTGGAATTTATCGAAACCCTTTCTTGGCAATATCTACCCCGTCATGGTATAGCTTTGTGAAATTGTGAATGCAAAGTCTTGCCCGAACGGTTTAAAATTGACAAAGTTCATACAAATTTTCATCCCCTATTATATCCCCTCGGGGGTTGAAATGATCAAAACCCTTTTTTAGCGAATGCCTACGTCATAGTAGCTTTATACATGCCAAGTCTTAGCCCAATCGGCTTAAAATTGACAAAGTTTTATACAAACTTTCATCCCCTATTTAATCCCCTTGGGGGTAGAAATGATCAAATCCCATTTTTAGCGGATGCTTACGTCATAATAGCTTTATACATGCAAAGTCTTAGTAATTGGCTGAAAATTGACAAAATTTTATACAAACTTTCATCCCCTATTTTATCCCCTTGGGGTAGAAATGATCAAAACCCTTTTTAGCGGATGCCTACGTCGTAGTAGCTTTACACATGCAAAGTCTTAGCCCAATCGGCTCAAAATTGACAAAGTTTCATACAAACTTTCATCCCCTATTTTATACCCTTGGGGGTGGATTTGATCAAAATCCTTTCTTAGCGGACGCCTACGTCATTACATCTACCTGTATGCCAAATTTCAGCCCGATCCGTCCAGTAGTTTGGACTGTGCGTTGATAGATCACTATGTCAGTCAGTCAGTCAGTCAGTCAGTCACCTTTGAGTTTTATATATTTAGATTTGCCTGATCTAGTGCGAGATTGTTCTTTACCATATTTTTACGACCAGTTAGCGATTCTTGGGCCTACCGCATATTCTAAGGCCTTGATTTTTAAGGTCGACAATAGGCTATAGCAAACCTAGTGTAGGGTGCTCTCAGGCCAGGTGTAATGACGATTTGCGCTGGACGGCTAGCAAGTGATGGATGCGAGAAGCTCAAGATCGATTAAAGTGGCGAACATTGGGAGAGGCCTATGTCCAACAGTGGACTGTTAGAGTTAGATGATGATAGGCTGCGGGCCGCTTAGCATCAGGCGAGCCGTAGACTTGTTTGTCAACATAGTGGTATAAAAAAACAATCTAAGTATACTTATAATAAATCTGTAGAGAGGTCAATTCTGTACATGAAATATTTTTTTCAAAATAACTATCAGAGGGTGATAAGTGATCGATACTGATGCCAAAAAAGCAATTAGTAAAATTTTTGTCTGTCTGACTGTCTGTATGTTCGTTATAGAAACAAAAACTACTCAACGGATTTTAACGAAACATGGTACAATTATTCTTCATACTCCTGGGCAGGTCATAGTATACTTTTGATCACGCTACAACCAATAGTAGCAAAGCAGTGAAGGGAAGTGTGGGGAAAACGGGAGAAATTTTTATCTGTATGTTTGAACGCGCATCACGTGAAAACTTTTACATGGATTTGAATGCGATTTTCACCAATGTATTGCTAAAGGTCTACCTTAAAATTAAGGCACCATTTTATGGAAGTCCGTTATTTTTCTAACCCGATATCAACGCGTGCGTCGCCGCCGGCACAGCTAGTACATAATATAGTCATAGAAAAATAGTAGCCCTGTATATATAAATATTTTCCCCTACGCGCGCACAATAAACAACAATTCACGACGCGGAAGTGACTCCCCCTAACTATTAATAACAGTATATACTCGTAGTAAAAGTAATGTATTATATACTATACAGGTTGAACCAATTTCCCATCAATAAGCGAGCGGTTGGAATTAGCATAAGATCGATACGTTTCTTCCGGGCCGTACCATGCAGCGATGGTATACGGGGTGTTTACTCTATTCAGGGTTGCTGAAGCTTAATAAAAAAGAAAAACTTTTTTATACCACTAAAGTGGCATGGGCCAAAGATTCTGTTGGTCAAACAAATAAGTATACTTACTGATACTATTATAAATTCATTTTGTTTTGAAACAGATGCTTGTTTGTGAGCTGTTGTTGCACGCGACCCGAGCCACCCGACTGGTGATGGCTGAAAACCAGTGGTTTGCTCCTTGAGCGAACATCTCGCTGAGCCATCACCATTTTGCATTGCTGTAGCACACATACCCCACCTGATTCAGATCAAACTTGTAGCCGTTTGTTGTATGTACTTATCTTTTGTATGTGTGTCGCAATGTGAAATAATTTTTTTATCTATCTATCTATCAAACGTTCTGTTGGCGCAGTCATGGGTCAAATGTCTTTTGGGCGAAAAGTTGATGGGGGAAAGATTCTGTTGGCTGTTCATGGAACAATCGACTGTTGGCGAACCGTTTGAGACTCAGAAAAGCCTACGGCCCGCTTGAGGTTAAGCGGATACCACCTATGAATGTCTGCAACACCAGGAATATCACACGCGCGTTGACGACCATTTAAAAAACCTCTTTACAACCTTTTTCAAGGACTACATACTATAGTTGTAGCTTCGGGGACAGAATTGGCGGGGAGTTCATACCTTATGCTGGCAAAAAGTAAACATATATGAAGAAAGAAAAAAATATGTGGGTATAAGCCTTAAGTATAAATGTGAAAAAGGTGTAGTGGTCTGAAGGACCTTTTAATTTCTTCACGTATAAACTCCTGTATAATTTAGTACAGAAACATTAATAATTAAGTTGTTACTTTTGCGTCTTTTGAATACCCGAAGTGAAGCGAAGACTGATCGGAAGACTAGTCTTTACTAAAGATCCTCGCTTAATTTTTGTTTTTATAGTAGGTCGACATAATGGCTTAACTACGCCTGACGGAAAGCGAAAGAGAAGCCCAAGTCGCTGTGACAACTGGCAAGTTACTGGTCAGTTACCTGTCAGTTACCACTGCCATGCCGGCCCAACCCTAACCCCCCACGAGCTCCGGAAACCCTACTCACAGCAGAAACACGACCCGGAGGTCATTTGGCTGCGGTATTCTATAGGGTGGAGTTCCTCTCCCGGACGTGCAGCTCAATTCGCGCGAAGATTCGCTATGCCCTACCTCTCTAAATACTCCATACACTCCATATTTCTTATACCTCTATTGCTTCAAAATCCTTAAGAAATAAAAATAAAAAGTCAAGTTTCCTCGCAGCCCTACACTAAGGGACTCGGGCACCGCTATATTCGGTACATTTCGATGCGACTGTCTACCCGTACATTTTTATGTGGAAGTTATTATACTGTCATCAATCAAAACTTTGCCGGGAAATTGTCAGTTCTACGTATGTAAAACGCTAGTTTGTTTTAAATTCGTTTTGTTTTGTTTGCAAATACACTTTAGAAAGAATACAATCTCCGTATAGGCTTTGCGAAAGAATACAGTCCTTTTTTATTTTGAGCTTTGTAGAGTAATGCTACAGAGTATGAGTATTCATTGTCATCATTATAAATAATAATAATATGATTTTTTTTATTTTTTTTATTTATGTATTGCTAAATATCACAGGCCGTTGACGGGCAGCAGCGTACCCGGAGCGAGAAGCTATACCCTGCGATCGCCAACCCGCCTGCCCAGCGTGGCGATTATGGTTATATCCTCCAGATGTTTGCCCTAAGTGGCGAACAATTGGAGAGGTCTATGTCCAGCAGTGGACTGCAATGGGCTGATGACGTAAACTACCCCAAACAATCCCTAATCAACGATTATCACCGTTTCCGCACAGCGTTCAATGACATCGCACAAAAAAAACTCACCCATAACGACAAATTCAACTGACACGGCGATCGTATATCATCTCTCGCGCATTCTACGAACCACAATAATTTACACGCTACCGGTACTGCGCGTTTTTTAAACGTCCCGCGGCCGCCGAAAGCGGGGCCCCGCGGCGAACGCCGAATCGGCCCCGATCGCTTGTAATCGATGCTTCAACAATCGATTTAATTAGAATTATCGATATTTTTTAATGTAAGCTTGTGAAGAAGAGTGTTTGTGATTTTTATTTCATGTTTTAAAAGCTGAATTCTGCGGATTCTTGCATTTGAACGATTTGCTTTATTTTTTATAAATATTATTTTAAACGAAAGGAGAAGCTGCCCTGCGCTCACCGACCCGCCTGCCCAGCGTGGCGATAATGGATAAAGCCTGCAGATGTTTGCCCGAAGTGGCGAATTGTGTACAGCAGCTAATGAATTTTTTATCAACATTAATTGCCTATATAATAGCAGCCCACCGTTAGACATAGATAAATGTATAACCCAAGACATGCCACGCTGGGCCACACAGCGCTACCTAGCCCCAAACTAAGTCGAAGCTTGTACTATGAGTACTAGACAACTGATACTTCCTTAGATACATTTTTTTTACAGATATCTGTAAGTGATCGCCACTTCATTTGATTCTGGGCTTTTCACACCCCATTCTTCACTACATAGTAGGTATTAAACAAGTCGATTTTGTTGTCTGTCTGTCCCAATTTTGTAATAGATAGAGGGATTCAAGAGAGAGGTTTATGTGTATAATATATGCATATAGGATTACAAGCGCAAAAAAGTCGGTTCGGGTATATTACCTATATGATTATTTTTTTAATTCACATCGTTAACAATTCTCTCCCCGCCAGTACAGCCGCCAAGCTAACTCCATACGTCGCCGTGGCCAAACTTCGATACACTATAAACCACGACCAGACACCCCCTATGGATTTTTATAACCGGAGCGAGCGCGGTATAAAATTATAAAGTGCATTAATAACTTATTTAGTGATATATGCAGTTGGTAGCGGACATATGCAAAGTACAAGGGCTGAGTTACGTGGCCAATTAAGTGTTGATTTGTTTTTAAGTTGATTTAAGGCAAATAGTTTCGGGTGTTCGGTGACGGTGGTATGGGGAAATGTAGGTATTTTTAAATATTATGTACATCTTACTCTACATCTGTATTCACAAACGATACTTATCTATGAAAACTAACAATACTATACGAAGTAAGGCTATTGCAATGCCGACCGCCATCCAAGTGTTTTCTAAGAAAACATTTTTTTGAGAAGGTTAGAAATGTCATCATAAATGGCTTACTTCGCATAGTGATTTTAGTTTTCATAGCTAAGTAGAGATTGTGTATACGGGTGTTAAATACTCAATACTCAATCATTTATTGCCTCTATAATGTATGTATTACAAGATGTTATAAGAAAATTAGATGATTATAGACCTTGAAAAGGTACCAGGGCAATTGAGAGAGGACAAGAGTTAATAAAATAACTACCTAACCCAAAACTTATATATTTCTTCATCTGCCAGCTGTGTTTCACTTCGTGCCTGGTGGGGGACCTTTGCGAGCCGGCATTTTTTTTTTTTTTTTTTTTTATATAGTGGCTCGACATAATGGCTTCCCTACGCCTGATGGAAAGCGAAAGAGAAGCCCAAGTCGCTGTGACAATGGGCAAGTAACTGGTCAGTTACTTGTCAGTTGCCACCGCCATGCCGGCCCAACCCTAACCCCCCACGAGCTCCGGAAACCCTACTCACCGGCAGAAACACGACCCAGAGGTCATTTGACTGCGGTATTCTATAGGGTGGAGGTCCTTCCCCGGACGGGCGGCTCAATTCGAGCGAAGATTCGCTATGCCCTACCTCTCTAAATCATCCAGGCATCCAGGTCGCCTTGCAAAAGTGACCTTTGAACCAGGTGGCATTAACGGTTTGATCGGCTTTACGGATGATGGAAACCTCATTATCATCATCCTATTGCAATCCACTGCTGGACATAGCCCTCTCCAGGTGTTCACCACTTAGGGCAAACATCTGGAGGATATACCCATAATTGCCACGCTGAACAGGCGGGTTGGCGATCGCAGGGCGTAGCTTCTCGCTCTGGTGACGCTGCTGCCCGATTTCTGACCTATACCTACGAGTATACCATAGATAACGTAGCTTCCTAACGCTGAAAGAATTTTTCAAACCGTCGAATAGTTTCGACTTAAACAATCAAACCCTTTCCTCTTTATAATATTAGTGTAGATAGATTTCACAATAAGAACCGTATGATTAAACGTTAATTCCTCCACTATCGGCACAATGCAACACAAGTCGTGACTGGTAACTCTGTCCGGTACCAGTCACTGAGCTAATATTTCTTTACATTTGTCTGTAAGTCCACTGTTTCCAGCCACCTCAGTGGCAACAGTAATTCAGTATTGAGATAACGACTCGTTCTATTTGGTATCGGATTGCGTTATTAATGTTATTTGTTCGTTCTTGGTGTAGATTTTGTCTATATGGTGTATTATAGCTGTGCCCCTGCGGCTTCGTCCGCGTTTAACCCCTACTTTACCCCTTTAGCGGGTGAATTTCAAAAATCTCTTCTTAGCGGGCGCCTACGTCATAAATGTAACCTACATGCAAAATTTCGTTGCATTCGCTTCAGCGGTTTCGGCTCTGCGTTGCTCGTTCAATCAGGACATGTTCTTTTATATATGTAGAAGAAGATAGATAAATATCACATACATTGCTCCAATCCTAAAGTAAGTAGCTGAAGCACTTGTGTTATGGGTCAGAACAACGAAGGTACCACAAATATTATACAAATATTAAGACACACGGAACAAATACAAATGTTCATCACACGAATGTTTGACCCGATTGGGAATCGAACCCACGACTCTTTGTTCAAAAGGTCACTACCAATCGAGCCACCAGTCATTTATATTGATTGTCTTATATAAAGCTTTTATTGCTGTGTTTTAGCTCAGAGGCTCAGGCTCATTGATTGCGACCCCTGCTTTTTGAATCAAGGGTCTTGAGTACGATCCCCACCCTGGATAAACATTCGTGTGATAAACATTTATGGTTGATCCGTATCTAAAAAATAACCCAAGATATGCCACGATGAGCCAAACAGCGTCATCTAGCCCCAAACTAAGCCGAAGCTATGACATGGTACTAGACAACTGATAAACTTACTTAGATACTTTATATTTGTAAATAAATACATATTATACACAGGAAACACCCAGACCAATACTAACAGACATGTCATGTTCATGCACACAAATGTTTGTACTGTGCGATGATCGAAACCACGATCCTTAGTTCAGAAGGCAAAAGTCACAATTATTAATCTAGGTGTTTACATTTTTAATTAAGTAGGTATATATTTATGGCCCTTCATTGTTCTTCTGATACCCATGAAACAAGTGCTTAAGCTACATACTTGAGGATTAGACCGATCTATTATATATTTATATGTCTATCTGTTAATTTTTTTCCACTAGTTTCCCAACAAACATTCAAAGGCAATTTCTGAAATGTCCTCGAACATATTTATACCACCTTTGTTTGTTACAAAGCAAATCTAATTATCTTCCTCGAGCAAAAGGAAAACGTCTATAAACACAACGGGGAATTAGCAATGGACGCATTCCTAACAAATTGTGTTGCGAGAAGGCGGGATATGGAATTACAGAGGCACCATTTTGTCTCTAAATTTACAATCTAGTGAGATTGGACGGGACAAAAATCGCGGGCACAGCTAGTTTTGTTGAAAATGGTATGCTGTGTTTTCATTCATGATTTTTGTATAAAGATGTAATATTTATTTTTATTTTGTTTTTGCATGTAAGGGAGCGACCTATTATCATTTCGCTCCAAGCCACCCCACCTGCCCGTGGTTCATCCTGCCGAATAGCGTACGAGGTTCTGGAGACCGACTGGTGGCGGTTTTTACATGACAATTGAAGGCGTAGCTAAATACCACAAGCCGATGACGGGCAGCAGCGTCATCGGAGCGAGGAGCTACGCCCTGCGATCGCCAACCCGCCTGCCCAGCGTGGCGATTATGAACTGGAGAGGCCTATGTCCAGCAGTGGCCGATGGTCGCCTGGCTGGCAACTTCTGTACACCCAGCAAAACACCCGTGAAGTAACTTCACTAACAGGCTTTCTATCAAGCGATGGGAAGAAAGACCCATTATGAAAAGAAATTGGCAGTAAAAAGTGTACACCTAACTAGCGTATCAGAGCCTTCTGTACAAAACTATTTCTTAACACCTCACAGGAATTCTTACTTTACAACTTTAATCTCGACGATGCTACAAAACGATTAAAATCGGTCTAAGAATCGATACGATGCATACCGATGTATTCGATTACTTACAAATGAGTGCAGCGACAAGTATTTAATGCTGTCAGCCAATTTTATTACGTACTACAACGCATATTAATAAATGCGATTCTGGCGAGCGGTAATCGATACACACGATTTGATGTAAGTGTTCGTTTAGGTTTATCGATTGATCTAGTGGTCGGCTTCAGCCGGTGGACGGGTTGATGTTAGTCAAAGTTTGTTCTTGTCTGTTTGACGTTTTAGGTATTGTGTTGAGTAAAAATTGGACGGTTAGTCGTTCGAGCGTAAGAAAAGACATATTTTAATACTTAAGTACACTCTTTTTCGAGCGGTGTATAAAGAATTATTACTATAAAATAAAAGTTTGAAAAACCATCATCATCCCATAACCATAATTATTAATAAATACCTAAATCACCTAATAAAACATACATTTTATTAAATGAACATGGTACCTATGTGCCATTCCGTTGTGTTTTTTCATACCATTTCATTATTTTTTATTAAATTCCGTTCGACGCTATTCCATTCCACTTCACTTTATTACATTGCATTCCACCTTATTCCATTCCACTCAACTTTATTATATTCCACTCTCCTTTATTCAATTCCACTGCATTAATTTCCATTTCAGTTTCTTTTTCTATTAAAAAGTACATAAGAAGAAGTTTTTACTGCCTTCCATTCCATTCCACTTTATTACGTTTCGTGTCACTTTATTTTACTTAATTACATTCCATTCCACTTTATTACATTCCATTCCACTTTATTCCATTCCATTCCTATACACGCCATTTCGCTCCACTTTCACTGACCTTGGAAGTAGCTTTTGGTGCGTAGATAGCTGACAGACAGCCGCAGTATGGACAGCCGGTCCAGCTTGCTGAGGATGTTCTGCTCGAAGGGCAGCAGCGAGGCGAGCGTGTCCAGCTCCGCGTTGAGCCGCTCGCGGTGCCGTTTGCTCGGGTTGCTCTTTGTGACGCCGTCTTTTGAGGGGGGTTTGATGCTGGAACAAGAGGGAGCATTTAGATGTGGCGAATTATGCTAACATTTTTTAAATCTGTCGGAGCATAATGGCTTGGTTAAGTCTTTGACTGCCGAGAAACTAGACACAATAGAAAAACTATTGTTTGTCGGTCACCGGTGACCGTCATGGCGCTCAACGTGTTAATAACTGAACCTAAGTGTGTAAAACGAACGTGTGTTCGTTCACGTTCGTTATAAAATTGCATCTGATGTTCAGCATCACTTCTAAACATCAGATGCAATTGCATTTTGCCAAGCCATAGATAGATAGATATTCTTATTGCACACCAAACAGTTGGTTTAAAATTAGATACAAAGCCCATACATTATACAAGAAAAAATTCTGGGAATCTTTTAAGAGTAATTAAATGGGAAGCATGGTCATGTCATGTCAAAAAAAAAATGTGCTATTATGTGCTCTAAAAATTAGCGAAGTAATAAATACCAAGACAATAAATCATCATCGACAGGGCATCTCATGTCAGCGCTGGCGGTGTCATGGTCGTATGGGTTATCTCAGGCCCCTTGACACCGCCCCCATAGGCGCACGACGAAGGGTCCGGTGTTTTAGTGGGTATTTCCCGTCTCACTTCCATCTTCCCGAGGCGGGATGAGTCCCACATACCCTGCCGCTCCCCCGAGCGGCAGGCATGCATAAACGCATTTTCACCGGAAAAAAAAAAAAAAAAAAAAAAAAAGGCATTTCATGTCGAGCGACTTGAAGCGTGGGCAACTTGCTTTGTGCTCAATGACGATTTGAAATCTAAAATTCTTAAGAGAAGATTTTGTTGTACTCCGGAACATCCGAGTTGTAGGTATCGCAACTTCATCAAAGTAAAGTTTGTTACTTTCACTCGAAATTTGACAGAAATTAACGACTGGCTCGGTGGCTCAATTGGTAGTGACCTGCCTTCTGAACCAAGGGTCGTGGGTTCGATTCCCACCCGGAACAAACATTCGTGTGATGAACACTTGTGTTTGTTCCGTGTCTGGGTGTTTATATTTGTATTTAAGTATTTATTTGTGGTACCTTCGTTGTTCTGATACTCATAACACAAGTGCTTAAGCTACTTACTTTGGGATCGGAGCAATGTACCTATGTGATGTTGTCTACTATTTATTTATTTATTATTATTAAATTGGAAGAAGAAAACATATTGCGCTAACCTCAGATAATGGGAGCAGGACAGGCGAAAATTAGGGCAGAAGAGGAACGATTCTGGTTGCCAATACAAACTGGTTTTTTCATTGGACAACGACTCTTTCGTTTAGCCAAAACAAATCCCTCTAAAAGACATACTTAGTTAATTCCCATCAATGCATTTGAACATAAAGACCAGCTTTTAACCGACATTTAACCGATTTACAACAAATCGAAAATTAAAACAAACATTTGAAATGCTCTATCGCTACTTTATATCCAATTTATATTTCAAAGGTTAATGATACGTAAGTAATTGTTTATCATTTACCTTGACAAATACATGCACAGTGGTCATTGTGAAAGGTCACACTACAATGATTAAGAGAGATAACATAATGTAGGATATGATATACTAGTTATGTTCCAGATAGGAAAAGATAGTGCAATTTATGAGATGGTTTGATTAACGGATAGATAATATACTTTTTATTGCACATCATCAGCCTATTGCAGTCCACTGCTGAACACAGGCCTCTCAAGTTGTTCTCCACCTAGGGCAAACTTTCGGAGGATATACCCATAATCGCCACGCTGGGCGGGCGGGTTGGCGATCGCAGGGCGTAGCTTCTTACTCCACAAACACAGACATTACAGGAAAACATATCACAAACAAAACGTAGTACAATTTAGGTGGTCTTATCGCTTGTAGCGATCTCTTCCAGACAACTTTCAGGTAGAGGAAACTTCACAAGAGATGGTGCAAAACTAATACTGTTAAGTTAAGAAAGTAAATCTTAACTATATCTTAACTAATATTATAAAGCTGAAGAGTTTGTTTGTTTGTTTGTTTGTTTGAACGCGCTAATCTCAGGAACTACTGGTCCGAATTGAAAAAATATTTTTGTGTTGTGTAGACCATTTATCGAGGAACGCTATAGGCTATATAACATCACGCTGCAACTATTACGAGCGAAGAAATAATAGAAAATGTAAAAAAAAACGGGGAAAAATTAACTATTCCACGCGGACGAAGTCGCGAGCACTGCTAGTAATATTATAAAGCTGAAGAGTTTGTTTGTTTGTTTGTTTGTTTGTTTGTTTGAACGCGCTAATCTCAAGAACTGCTGGTCCGAATTGAAAAATTCTTTTTGTGTTGAATAGACCATTTATCGAGGAAGGCTTTAGGCTATATAACATCACGTTGCAACTATTAGGAGCAAAGAAATAATGGAAAATGTAAAAACAAACGGGGAAAAAATTATTATTCCACACGGACGAAGTCGCGAGCACAGCTAGTACCTAAATATACTAAGTACTATTACATTTTAATACGAACATAAATAAATTATACATACATATACTCGTACACATGTAATAAAGGGTAGCTTTTTTTTGAAGAGGGGAATGCATTAGGCACTTTTATGCCGACTATACACTCCTATATCGCCTATGATAATTATGTAATGCTCTATCATCATCATCGGCCTTAAGATGTCCAATGCAGGACATAGCGTCCCTTAATGACATATAACATTTGGGGGGATTACGCTTGGCAGGCGGATGGGTGACCGCAGTAGGTTTTATCTGTACCCAGGTCAACGCTGCTGCCAGTTTCCTGACAATCCCTTAGTTGTCTCCTGCAACACCCACGGGATAGAGTGGCCCTATTCTAAATCCGGAAACACGGACATTTATTTAAGTTAATAGTGACTAATAAAATAATCTTCCTATAATTCTGTTCAGCGGGCGTTTAACTCAGAAGCTGAAACCGCTTCATACATCTGAGCGACCACGATTGACTCACCGTAACATAACACTAGTCTGTTAAGGGGAAGACAGTGATAAGGAAATTATAATTACAGTCATTTATTAAGGGCTTTTTAAAGTTTTGCTACCGTGAAACCTGATGAAATAGAAAAAGGTTTAGGGGATTTAATTTGGGGTCACAGGTGACCAACATAACAGTTAATAAAATGATCATCATCATCATGCAAACGTCTACTAGACATAGGCCGTCCCTAAGGGCTGGCACGGTGGCTCAATTGGTAGTGACTGCCTTCTGAGCCAAGGGTCGTTGGTTCGATACCGCACAGTACATTAGTGTTCATGAACATATTGTCTGTTTGTATTGGTCTGGGTGTTTTCTATGTATAATATTATGTATTTATTTACAAAAAATATATATATCTGTAGTAAGTTTATCAGTTGTCTAGTACCCATAGTACAAGCTTCGCGATCGGAGCTCACTTTGCGATCGGAGCAATGTATGTGATGTTGTCTGATATTAATTTATATTTATTTATTTATTCTAAATCCGGAAACCATACGGGCTATGTCTGTGGGCTTTTTTCTTGTAAGTACGTGTAACCTATTGTCAGCGCGTAATAAAATATTGTAATTTCAATTCAATATAATGTGTACCCTTTCAAACAAAAACAATTTTTGAAATCGGATCACAATTCTCGGAGATATGTGGTAGCAAACATACAACAAAAAATGCAGTCGACTTAAGAACCTCCTCCTTTTTTGAAGTTGGTTAAAAATAGAACGACCATTCTTCTTATTCAACTGCCCCCTTCAAAGTATCGTCGTCCCCTTAAGTGGGTTTGGTCGATGCTTTCGCAATACCACTTCATTTCGGATCGCTCATACCTCCGATAGGCTATTTAAAATGACACGTCGTATAATACTGGACGGTTGACGGTAGCAGACGTTTGGTAGAGCGGCTGCGAGCGAGCGATTAGTCGTAGCGAATAATCGCAAGTAGGAATAAATCGCAAAGGCTATAACGCTATCACATAAAGAGAGGCATAATAACGTCACTTCTCAATGGCATATCACATATTTTTTAACCGACTTCGAAAAAGGAGGAGGTTCTCAATTCGTCTGTATGTATAATATTTTTTTTTTTTTTTTTTTTTTTATGTTTGTTCACCGATATTTCCGTCAATTATGGATGGATTTCAAAAATTTTTCGACAGTTCGACAGAGGACACTTCCGAGGTGGTCCCATTATCACCAAGTCAGGATCTGATGATGGGATCCTGGAGAAATTGAGGGCAACAACCGAAAATTGTATGCTCATATGGTGTTTTTGTTACGTAATCATATTTTACTCAGGTATATGCTTCCGGGCGACAACATCTGGTGCTGATGATGAAGCCACAGAACTCCTTAACGGTTAGGAGTTAGGGGACAGTACTGACATTGGTCGATATTAAAGTAGGTAGTAGTATGTACTTATGCAGGGCTAATAGGGCAGGTGATTTGGACAAGTGATTTGTTTGATTCTAGATCGCAAAGTCTTCACTTGACTTAAAGCTAAATTTTTCATTCCTAAGTAAAACTCTTAAGGACATTAATTAGCCTTTATTCAAGTTCACAGCACATTAACGCAACTAAAAATAGAGAAATAAAATTATTTTTAAAAAAAAAAATTAAACCGACTTCGAAAAAAACACAAACGACCAAAACTAAAAAGCGATAAATAACGTAAGTAATTCCATCCTTAATACATAATTATTTAAATAATATTACAATTTTCACTTATTTTTGAAGTCGGTGCCAAACAAATAAATATATTGTCGTGTTTGCCGGCCGCGCGCGTCATACAACAACAGTCTACGTTAGGTACCGAGAGGCTGGCACCGACTTCAAAAATAAGTGAAAATTGTAATATTTAAATAATTATGTATTAAGGATGGAATTACTTACGTTATTTATCGCTTTTTAGTTTTGGTCGTTTGTGTTTTTTTCGAAGTCGGTTTAATTTTTTTTTTAAAAATAATTTAACCCAATATATGCCACACTGAGCTCCACAGCGCCACCTAGCCCCAAACTAAGCCCAAGCTTGTACTATTGGTACTAGACAACTGATAAACTTACTTAAAAACTTAAATACATATTATACATAGAAAACATCCAGTCCAATACCAACAGACATGTTCAAGAACACAAATGTTTGTACTATGCGGGAATCGAACCCACGACCCTTGGCTGAGAGGGCAGAGGTCACTGCCAAATAAACCATCGAGCTAGTCAATTGCGGAGTGTTAGGTATAGAAATTAAATTGGTTTCATGTTTATACGATTTATAGACAATGATGTTTTAGGACGAGGTCGAATTTGGAACTAACATGCAAAATGTCACAATTGACGTTGACTTTTGACATTTTTGTTTCATGCTTTCATGTTAATGTCATCCACGTGCCGAGTCAATATGATTGTCCGTATGTCGTGAGGAAAATTCTCAAAAGTCGTCCAAAATGTGTTATAATAATGTAACGATTTAGAGTACCTCCCTCCCTTCTAGAGTATTACAGGGCTGAAAAATAATGAGAGGTTGCAAGCACGATTTTCTTTTGGTTTAGGTATTTGTGTTCGCTGCCATGGCGAGAGCGTCAGCTCAGCAGCGAAGTGCCTTTCATTTCAAGAAGACTTCTAGAACACGTATCCTGTCTGCGCTGCGCCATCCAGTGTGGGCGGCACGCCTAAGAAAGACGGTGTGGTATCCTTCTGGCACCCTGTAGCACGACGCCACTGACCACTGTGCCTGAAGGCACGTGTCGCCGTCTTTCTGGAGACCGCTAATTGATGCGCTCCCTCCCAAATACGCCACGGCTCTAAAGGCCGTTTTTGTCGCCTCTTGTGACAGGACAAGGATATGTCGGTAGTGTAAGCCCCATACCCCAGGACACAGTAACTGTTTACAGTACCACAACTACTAAGACACTTCATTCACCCAAGTACTGCGTCTAATCGCCCGCGTACTGCCGGCCTTACGTCTAACGAGGCGCTGGTCACGCGAGCCCAGTAGTTAACATAACTTATTCAGCGGATAAGGGTTGAGCTTGTTGCATTATTGTGCTTAGTTTTTTAACGAATTGTGCTTAGATTTTTTTTTCGTTGCCGGAATAAATTTGGGCCACTGTGGGGAGTTTGTGAAAGGTTGACGTAGTTTTAGTGAGAGGGTTGGTTGACGAAACGTGTTCAAAGTTCTAGTGGCTAATTTGGTAGACTTTTACCGAGGATCTGTAGTGTAGTGATTAAGGCCTTTTGTATTTTGTTTCTTTAACTAGTCTAACTAAACTAGCTTTTGCCCGCGGCTGCGCTCGCGTTAAATTAGAGGAGTGGGGGGGTTAGAAAGGGGCAAAAATTATCCTATGTTACTCTCCATCCCTTCAATTATCTCCACTTAAAAATCACGTCAATTCGTCACTCCATTTTGCCGTGAAAGAAACACAAACATACAGACAGATAGACAGATACACTTTCCCATTTATAATATTATAGTATGGATGTATCATTATCAGCTTAGTGCAGTCCACTGCTGGACCCAGGCTTCTCCAGTTGTTCGCATCTTTGGACAAACATCTGGAGGCTTAACCTGTAGGTAATTGCCACGCTGTGGATACAGGTGGGTTGGAGATCGCAGGGCGTAGCTTTTCGCTCCGGTGGCGCTGCTGTCCGTCATCGGGCAGTACTAAATATTTAGCTACAAATTCGATTGTGATGGTTATACTGCCGTCAGCCGATTGCTAGAGCCTCGTTGGTTATTCGGCCGATGAGGGTGGCTTGGAGCGAAAAGATGATAGGTTGACTCCCTTACATATATCATTATTTATATTTGATTTGGTTCTTGATTACGCTCAAGTAATATCAATTACAATACGTTAGCGGACGTCGATCTGCTCCCATTAACATTGTTACTGCTGAGTTATGCGGCCGACGATATTTGTTATGTTACTGCGACCGGGGACCGTCTTACATTAGTTTAGTAAATTAGTTATAGGACAAAGTGGTGTAGGAGTCGATAGCGGAAAAAAATGGTTACTGTGTATTCTATGTTCGTATTTTTTCGCTTGTATTTAAGTAGTTGTTTGTTTGGCATTTTTATTATTTCGAATATTACCTATTATCTAGTGTTAATAGGAATGTCAATTTGGAAATAGAATAGATAAAGTTTAAGCTTGAATAAAAATTTCATGTTCAAAACTTATTCCAGAACTCTCATAGTATTACAGATTTCTTTTTATTTAAATGTAGGTATATTTGGCGAGTGTTTCCATGGCAGTCTGTTTTTTTGCTTATATTTTCATGGTAATTTAACATAAATCGTTCTTTTATTTTTTGTGCTTTTTTGTTTACTGAAAATTTTGTGTGTGCTTTCCAATCTCGTGTGCGTGTGGGTGTTGTTTTATTTGGTGTTTTTATTTCTGTTTTATTTATATATTATATTTTTATTAATGTACTTTGAGCCCGGTTTTCTTAACTTTGCCTTCTATTCTTAACATATTTTATAAAAGGTAAATCTTGTCTTAAAAGAGAGAACCTTAATGTGAACGGATATCGCTTACTGCAATAAAACAATCTGAGTAACAATATAATCCTAAGTAAATTATTTACTGTACATTAAAGAATATCCTTCTACTAATAGACATTTTGCTTCAAATCCATAAATCTACAAGTCATCGATATTAAAATTAAAATAAAAACAAAACGCCTCCACAGCCATACCCGTTCCAAGCGAACTACAAACGTTTGGATACTACCCACTACCGCCTGCCGTTTTCGTTGATTTATTCAGAGGTAGGTATCAAACGGCGCATGCGTGGCTTTCATATAACTCCCATACAATTTGTACTCATACATCCCAACCCAATCACACAAATACCCACCTTATTACAACAACAATACAGTTCAAAGTTGAATTTTCGTGTTCAATGTTCGGAGCATAAATCAGTGACTGATTATTTCTATAAATTTTAACTCGATTAACTTATAATCGATGGGCAATGAGGTAAGTTGCGGTAACAGTTTACTTGTGGCTTTTTACCGGCTTCTTAGGTGTCATGTTCATATTTATTATCAGGTTATTTTAAGAATGTTAAAGGCATTTAGTTCTATAAAGGTAGCGACGCGACAAACGTAGGTGACAATTTAATGTCCACGAACGATGATATGTTTAAGGCTACTTAATGATGCGTGATTTATGTATGTTTGTTTGATTGGAAATATTTGAATAACTATCTTGGGATCGTTGAACCTTTGTAAGGTTTATTAATTTAACTTTATTGCACAAAATGATACAAAAGGCGAACTTAATTCTAGGAGCATTCTCTACCAGTCAACCCTTGGGTCATGCAGAGAGCAGATTTGTTGTGCGGTGAGTATACAAAAATAAACACAATAAAAGAAAAAACATTATTATTAATATAAAAAAAATAATATGTGGCAGTATGCTACATAAAGTATAATATACATATAAGAGACATATACATATCGTTTATATGAATACTGGGGAGGCCTTTGTCCAGCAGAGGACTGAGAAGGCTGTTGATAATTATGTTGATGGTATATCATCACCCTCATCATCATCAGCCTCCAAATGTCCACTACTGGACATAGGTCTCTCCCAATGACAATTTCCATCATCATCATCATCATCAGCCCATGTCGGTCCACTGCTGGACATAAGCCTCTCCTAATGCTCGCCACCTTGATCGATTTTGGGCCTGTGATATTTTAATAAAAATTTTTGGGAGTTGTACTTAATCAACAATTGTATTTGTACCCAGATAAACGCTGCTGCCCGTTTCCTGATATACCCTTAGACATCTTCTACAATGACATTTTATTACACAATTATACAATCTTAATCTTAACTAATATTATAAAGCTGAAGAGTTTGTTTGTTTGAACGCGCTAATCTCAGGAACTACTGGTCCGAATTAAAAAAATCTTTTTGTGTTAAATAGACCATTTATCGAGGAAGGCTTTAGGCTGTGTAACATAACATTGCAACTATTAGGAGCGAAGAAATAATGGAAAATGTAAAAAAAAACAGGGAAAAAATAACTATTCCACGCGGACGAAGTCGCGAGCACAGCTGCTAGTGCTAATATATAAATACCGATGTCTTCCAAATAACCTTTGGTGATCATTATCCTGTGCAACTATAAAAAAATAGGTGACTGTAATACGAGTATTTTCTTTTTTTACATTATAAATTTCGCTACTTATTAAAAACGCAATATTTTTAATAAGCAGCGAAATTTTCTTATTACAAGCAGACGATAGGTGTGTAATGATTGTAAAATATGAAAAAAACTGTACTTTACTAAAATTCCATTGTAGGTCCGTTATCTATAAAATACTATTTACGATTCCTTTTAAAAAATTAAAGAATAGTACAAAAACTTATTAACATAACCACCATGTAGACAGTTTCATAACGAGACAATAAATTGTATGTTAAAAAACACAAAAATAACAAGTAAAAAATATTAAATTGTATTTCACTAAAAAAAAACAAAAGTCCTAAAGCATAAGCACAGAAATACCGTATAAAAATAATACGCTTATCGTATCGAATACATAATTGTGTGCACCAATGGTCGCAATTAAAAATAGAAAAAAAAACTAAAACATTTTTATTATTTTTTATCACCGGATACTGTTATTATCAATTTCATTGCAAAACCATAGACAATGGATTAAAATAAAACGGGCACGTGTGGTTGTGAAGTTACTGTTTGGCGGTTCCGTAGATTTGATGAGATTCGGTTTTGAAAGTACATATATAACATACACTTTAATAATCATCATTACCATCCACTGTCTCTGTCGACTTAATGGGACCTCAGGACCGCTTACCAAGGTGAAATGAAGTGATCATCATCATCAGCCTATTGCAGTCCACTGCTGGACATTTCTCTCCAGTTGTTCGCCACTTAGAGCGTTTGCAGGATATACCCATATTCGCTACGCTTGGCAGGCGGGTTGCCGATCGCAGGGCGTAGCTTCTCGCTCCGGTGACGCTGCTGCCCGTCAACGGTCTATGGTATTGAGCTACTTCAATTGTGATGGTTATACCGCCACCAGTCGGTTGCCAGCGCTTCATTTGTTATTAGGCAGGATGCACCACGGGCAGGTGAGGAGTGGCTTGGAGCGAAATGATGATCGACCACTCCCTCCCTTACATCCCAAATTAACAAATGTAATTATAAATAAATATCTAAAATTATAAAAGTACACGAGTAAGGTGTTGATTAGTTTTATATAACCCTCATTTTTTTATAGACATTCAAATGAAACATTCCCTTTCAAACACTATTCACCCATATACGGTTTTAATTATCGTTCTAGGGATCCCTAGAAACGTTTACGGTCGTCCGACCATAATATTAACAGCTTTCCGGTAATTTCGATCTGGTTTCAGTAATTGTAAGCAACACTTTGAACGTAACGGTGCTAAATATCACTTTGGGTCGACCACAAGTGGTGTTACCAGCTCGCTGAAGAAGTAATAATAACTATTAAATGTACCTACTTTAATAGTTATTATCTTAGGGGGAGGGGGATAAGATTTTGAGATCTTTTGACATAGTTGCTTGCATTCTTCTTCGTCGTCACACGCTTTTTTTTATTTTTTATATAGTGGCTCGACATAATGGCTTCCGTACGCCTGATGGAAAGCGAAAGAGAAGCCCAAGTCGCTGTGACAACGGGCAGGTAACTGGTCGGTTACCTGTCAGTTGCCACCGCCATGCCGGCCCAACCCTAACCCCCCACGAGCTCCGGAAACCCTACTCACCGGCAGAAACACGACCCAGAGGTCATTTGACTGCGGTATTCTATAGGGTGGATGTCCTTCCCCGGACGGGCGGCTCAATTCGAGCGAATATTCGCTATGCCCTACCTCTCTTGACAGAGCGGTGGTAGTCGTCACAGCAGGGGTGGTGGTCCTCGTCACAACTCGACGCAATTTCTCCCCCTCTGCGGCTCGCCTGATACACTCGAGGAACTGATCGTTGACAGCAGTTTTGACTCGCACCGACCAACGCATTAAAATACGACACTGGACGTTATAAGAAAGACGTTGTTGGATGCCGAGTTCTTGGAGAATTGAGAAGTTTGATCGGATTTCTGTCCTTGCAGTAACTTGCATAGTGACCTGAATTTGCATGCTGACTACATTTGTGGTGCACTATTTTGCAGACCATGACACATTTGTTTCTCTGTCAGCCGAGCACGCCCCACGCCAGTTTTATCGAGCTGTTTCTACTCCTGAACTATTCAGCCCCAACGGCCATAATTCAGATTGCAAATCCTTTGAGCTATGTCTGCGACCTTGGTTCATCTACGAATCTCCTAATACTCCCCGAGACTACAGAATGGGGTCCTTCAAAAAGATTGTGAAGAGGTTTTTAAATGGTCGGCAACGCGCGTGTGATACCCCTGGTGTCGCAGGTGTCCATAGGCTGCGGTAACCGCTTAACATCAGGCGGGCCGTAGGCTTGTATTGGTTTGTATTGACAAACAGACATGTTGATGAACACAAATGTTTGCACTGTGCGGGAATCGAACCCACGACCCTTGGCTCCGAAGGCAGAGGTCACTGCCAAATGAGCCATCGAGTCAGTCCAATAATGATTAATTTATAATCACAATAAAATCAAAGTTTCAACAAATGAACATTGAAGATCTTATCATATTCACAAGTAAATTACTATTTTCGTCCATTTACCGGACTAAAACGTTAAGCGGCGATTAAATGTTCGTTAGAGATTTGAGAAATTACACTTAAATATGGGAAATTTACCACTTTTGTTTAGATCGTTTGAGACGATTTAAACTTTGGATAGTTCTGTTTGAGAAGCGCTTTTGGGTAAGTTGACTTAAAAGACGTACCTAGTCTAAAATTTGTGTTAGATACTTTATTGCACATGCAATGCAATGACTTAACACTAGGTATAATAACAAGGGTCGTGGGTTCGATCCCCGCACATTACCTACAAACATTTGTGTGCATGAACATGTCTGTTGTATTGGTCTGGGTGCTTGCTATGTATAATATGTATTTATTTACAAAAAAAAATATCTAAGTAAGTTTATCAGTTGTCTAGTACCCATAGTACACATATTAGGTATAATAGACAATTCTTGTACAATATAGGTACACGGATGGCTGACTGAGATGACTGGAAGATGCAAGGGTGTGACCTTTCATCTTTTCGCTCCAAGCCAACCTCACCTGCCCGTATCCTGCCAAATAATAGACGAGGCGCTGGCAACCGTCGAGTGGCAGTATAACCATCACAATTGAAGGCGTAGCTATACCACAGGCCAATGACGGGCAGCAGCGTTACCGGAGCGGAAAGCTAAGCATAAAGCACCTTGCGATCGTCAACCCGACTGCCCAGAGTAGTGATTATGGGTATATCTTCCAGATGTTTGCCTTAAGTGGCAAACGACTGGAGAGGCCTAGGTATGTTCTGCAGTGGACTGCAATAGGCTGATGATAATGTAGGATGATAATTGTTATGATGTCCATTTTTTTGTGACACAGGTGGTAAACGGGTTTGAAAGTCACCAGACGGTAAGTGATCACTTCAGCTCAGATACCACAACACCCTTGAGAAATTTGTATGCACGCTTTTCAAAGGCCCCTAAGTCGTATCCATGTACATTAACACGTTGAGCGCCATGACCGTCACCCGTGACCGACAAACAATAGTTTTTCTATTGTGTCTAGTTTCTCGGCAGTCAAAGACTTAAGTATCTCGAAACGTGAAAGAAGTCTCGCAATGAACTTGAATGCACAAACGAATGCCAGCAATTAACCCATGACAATCCCGCTACACTTTCGCCGTGAATGGGCCCGCCCTACACGCGGAGCCTTGACTGACGTGACGCCTTTACTCAGCAGTAAAGGAGGATTCTATCAGGGATGTAAGGGAGCGATCTATCAATCCTTTCGCTCCAAGCCAACCTCACCTGCCCGTGGTGCATCCTGCCGAATAACAAACGACTGGTGACGGTATAACCATCACAGTTGAAAGCGTAGCTAAATACCACAGACCGATGATGGGCAGCAGCGTCTCCGGAGCGAAAAACTACGGCTTGCCCTGCGTGGCGATTATGGGTATGTTTGCCTTAAGTGGCGATCATATGTTCTGCATAGGACTGCAATACGCTAATGATGATGTAAGATTCATACAAGTACCATAGACGTCTATTTTTGTGACGGAGCTGGCAAAAGGGCCACCTGACGGTAAGTGAATCACTTCAGCTCAGATACCACGACACCAAGCCGCGTTTCCGGCCCTTGAGAAATTTGTATGCACGCTTTTTGAAGGCCCCTAAGTCGTATACATGTACATTAAGTATCTCGAAACGTGTACCTACATGGATACGATGAAGAAGACTTTCACGAAAGAAGTCTCGCAATGAACTTGAATGCACAAACGAATGCCAGCAATTAACCCATGACAATCCCGCTACACTTTCGCCGTGAATGGGCCCGCCCTACACGCGGAGCCTTGACTGACGTGACGCCTTTACTCAGCAGTAAAGATTCATTTTCGTTGGATGCGTGACAGCGGCGTCGCATGCCGTCACGGAAGGAGCGGGCCGTTCACCCGCATGGTGTTTGTTTTGGTCATTGACTCGCGCAATTAATGACCTGATGACGCCGATGACGTGAGACGTCACCGTTTGAGTGGGTTTTGAAGTGGGATACTGCATTGTGTATCCCAGTTCGATTTTTTTTAAGCCTAAGTCGCTGTGACAACTGGCAAGTAACTGGGCAGGTTATAGTATACTTTTCATCACGCTACGATCAAAAGGAGCAGAGCAGTGATGAAAAGTGTTGGGCAAACGGGAGAAATGTTTATTTGTATGTTTGATTGCGCATCATGCGAAAACTAATGTATTTCTAGAGATCTAACTTAAGACTTAGGCACTAGGTAGGTATAGGTATAGATAGGTATTTTATGAAAGTCCATTATTTTTTAAACCCGATTGCCACGCGTGCGACAACGCCGGCACAGCTAGTTAGTAAATAAACATCAGACATCACATACATTGCTCTATTCCCATAATAAGTAAATTAAGCACTTGTGTTATGGGTATCAGAACAACGAAGGTACCACAAATAAATATAAACACCCAGACACGAAACAAACACAAGTATTCATCACACGAATGTTTGTCCCGGGTGGGAATCGAAACCACGACCCTTGGTTCAGAAGGCAGGGTCACTACCAATTGAGCCACCGAGCCAGTCAATTAATGACGTGATGATGGCACTGACGGCACTCCCACACAAATTCTAGTTCACCTAGATATTTTACTCTTTATAACATAGATAAAAATTATAAAATGTGAAAATTCCGATGTGAGTTATATTATTCGCAGAAGAGAAAATTCACAGAAATTAATTGTCCGTATAGAGACGTTAAAACTAATGATGCTCTACGCAATTTCAGCCATTAACAACCTATTATGTTCAATAGGGGGTCTTAAATTGTCCATTGTATATGCCATTTACCTACTTATTGCTTTCCAGAAGATAGCAATAAGTAGGTAAATGAAGCGATGTAGTCTTGTCACAGATTCCCTCAGGAATAGTTCTTTTTTAACAAGTATAAGTTTTATCAATAGGTAAGGACTTTCATGGTGAGGTTTGCCTCTACTTTCTTAGTACAAACAGCCAAGCTATAGAACCGCTTACCGAACTCTTTGTTGCCGAAACATTACATTTTCGGGGGTTCAAGGCGAGAGTAAAAAGGTATTTTCAGGATGAGCGCAATCTATCATCATCAGCCCGCATCAGTCCACTGCTGGACATAGGCCTCTCCCAATGTTCGCCACTTTGATCGTTCCTGGGCTTCTTGCGTCCAGCACTTGCCAGCCGTCCTACGCAAATCGTCACTCCACCTGGCCTGAGGGCGATCCATTGTACATGCCTCAATATCACTTAACATCAGGTGAATTGTGGTCAAGCGCACCTATAATGATTAAAGAAATAGGCTATTATGGTTAAAAATTGTAATTAGTCCGTCTTTTAGCTTATTCAAAAATAAAAGACACGTATTTTTTTATTTGTAAATTAGACTAAAAATTACAAATTGAAAATGAAATTACGCGTGACGTCACTCGGTGAGGCATTTTTACGGGAGCGTGTGACGTCAAAAACTCCCACTCCTAACTTTTGATGGCTTGTATCTTTGCTATTGTACATTTGAATAAAAAAAGGAAAAAAAAATACGTGTCTTTTATTTTTGAATAAGCTAAATGACGGACGAATTACAATTTTTAACCATAATAGCCTATTGTACAAATAAAAAAGAGAATAATATAGAGTGCTGACTAGGAAACCACCACTTAACAATTAAATAAACACACTCACCAAACCTTCTCAGTTTCTTCAAGGAAGTACACTCACCCAAAAAAGTTTAGATCCCAAAGGTGGCCTTAACCGTTCGACGACCTTTCTAATACGTTTATAATTACACACACCTCGTCTGTAAACACAGGCTGTGACGTAACGTGCACGTTTTTTTTATTAATTTTGTTATTGTTTCTTTTTTTGAGGGACGGCGCCTTAAGCGATGTCTTGGATTCTTGAGATGTGACTGGCTTTGAAATATTTGATAAAATCTATGGCATTCAAAGTCTAACCTTGTGTGACTGCGTTTTGATGTTTGTTAGACGAACGTATAAGGGAGCGTCGTAACATCTTTTCGCTCCGTGGTGCAATAACAAACGAGACGCTCTGGCAACCGACTGGTGACGGTATAACTATCACAATTCCAGGTGTAGCTAAATACCACCAGCCGATGATAGGCAGCAGCGTCGCCGGAGCAAGAAGCTAGGCCCTGCGATCGCCAACTTAGCGTAGCGATTATGGGTATATCCTCCAGATGTTTGCCCTAAGTGACGGAAAGGGCTATGTCCAGCAGTGGACTGCTATAGGCTGATGAAGAAGCCAAAGCCGCTATGACAACGGGCAAATAACTGGTCAGTTACTTGTCAGTTGCCACCGCCATGCCGGCCCAACCCTAACCCCCAACAAGCTCCAGGAGCCCTACTCACCTACAGAAACACGACCCGGACGTCATTTGACTGCGTTATTCTATAGGATGGACGTCCTTCAACGGACGGGCGACTTAATTTGAGCGAAGACTCGCTATGCCCTACCTCTCTTAAATTGTAATAAAAGCTTTTATTTCGACAAGTGAACTTGTAAAGAAAGCTTTATATACACAACTCAATTTACACAAAATTATCATCATCATCATCAGCCCGTGTCAGTCCACTGCTGGACGTAGGCCTCTCCTAATGTTCGCCACTTAGGTCGATTTTGGGTTTCTCGCATCCAGCACTTGCCAGCCGTCCTGCGCAAATCGTCACTCCACCTGGCATGAGGGCGTCCTACATTACGTTTGCCGATACGCGGTCTCCACTCCACACAAAATTATACAGGGTATAGTTTATTAACGATAAATCGTCCTTTAGCACACCTATTCGTAGTGCACAAAACAAAGTTATAATTACCCTTGTACTAATTAATCGAATGGTAATAAGCAAGGGCCACTTCGATTGCTAATTACAGTAGGACGTGTCGCTCCTTTGTTACTTAATTGGATTGTAACTTAAAGATCAAAGTATTTGTTAGCACTTTTACGCACTCGCTATCAAGAATGTTTTTGTACTTGGTCGTTCTTCGAACATACGGACGGCTTTACCTGATTAATATAATGATCATCAGCCTCGGGGATGTAAGGGAGCGGCCTATCGTCTTTTCGCTCCAAGCCAACCTCACCTGCCCGTGGTGCATCCTGCCGAATAACGAACGAGGCGCTGGCAACCGACTGGTGGCGGTATAACCATCACAATTGAAGCCGTAGCTAAATACCACAGACAGATGACGGTCAGCAGCGTCACCGGTACAAAAAGCTGCGTCCGGCGACCTCGAACAAGCCTGCCCAGCGTGGCGATTATGGGTATATCCTCCAGATGTTTGCCCTAAGTGGCGAACAACTGGAGAAGCCTATGTCCAACAGTGGACTGCAATAAGCGGATGATGATGATGATGACGAGTTAGCGACCGCAGTAGGTTTTTTTGTACCCAGATTCCAGACATTTCCTTAGTCGTTATCTACGACACTCACGGGACGTGATTGGGCTGTCCTATTTTAAATCTGTATATCACATGGGCGTTAACAGGAAAGATTTGTTGTTCAGTAAATTCCTAATGAACTTTGTGTTCGATCTCTAGTAAACGGTCACGTTGTACATAACATCTAACTTTAAGTATTATGCTTCATTTACCGATAGATGTCGCAGAGGCATTGTGATTCGACAGTTGCATATATAGGGTACGGCGTTGACAATAAATTTGTCTTCTTTTCGAGCAAACGGAGTTTTATTTACTTTGCTACCAAATTGCATTTTCACGAGGGATCGCAAACATTAATACACTGCGCATCAGAAGCGACCTTCGGTAATTATTATATGAATGAAGTCGTTAACTTCAGAACAAAGAAGATATTATTAATCATCGACAATTAGCTATAATTGGCCACTAAAAAGGTACGGCCTGCATTCGATGGGAATAACGTAAAGATGTGTGTACAAGGTGTAAATTGTTTGTAGGCGTTGCGATATGTTCTAGGAACGGGTTGAATGTCATAGGATGCTAGGAGGCTTGATTGTATCTCTGTTTGGTAGTGTTATAAGTGATTATGTTCAGGCCTTAAGCTAGACACTAGATATAATAGAAAAACTGAAGTAGGATCTTTATCGGCGACTTCTTTAGGAGTTAATGTGTAAATACTCCTGATGGAAAAAGAAGGGTACCAAATGTGTTTTTTTATAGTAGTTCGACATAATGGCTTCTCTACGCCTGATGGAAAGCGAAAGAGAAGCCCAAGTCGTTGTGACAACGGGCAAGTAACTGGTCAGTTACCTGCCAGCTATCACCGCCATACCGGCCCAACCCTATTTCTGCACACAGACTTGAGAGAGAGAGACTTTATTTTATCTTACAGATATCCAAAGCCTGATAAGATGTCTTATCGAATGAAGTTATTTCCTGTCCCTGTATCTCTGTCCTTTACTCTTCCATCTAGTGTCTTCTTCATCCTTTCCGATTTCCTTCAAGCTGTTCAGTGTTACCGAGTCCATAGTATTATAAAATATGTAATATTTAGTTATTATGTTTATATTAAATATGTATTAATATATTCTATTTATTTCCATCATTTATTTATTTAAAATATTATTTATCTTAATTGTAATCAGTTCTGCACTACTTTACCCCTCTCTTCAGCATATATCCTCTATCTGAAGGTTGTCTGGAAGAGATCGCTTTCGGCGATAAGACCGCCTACATTGTACTACTATATCTGTATAACATCTTTTTCCTGTACATGTTTTATTTTGGTGCAATCTATCTATCTATGTCTTTACTCATAATAATTTTCCTAACAAAGCATCGAACACCGCAAAAAAATCACACTAACTACTGTTACCAGTCATCATCAACCTTCGTACACTAATCAAATACCAGTATTTAGGACATGCCAGCTATAAACAACTCATCTGCATTCTTGCATAATTGATTATAAACCTTAACTGGTAGCAAATTGGATACAAATTCGTTCAACCGTGACTAATACATACGACATTACTGACGTTAATTGTAAACAAAAAAGGCGCAGGAGAATGATGTGCGAATAAATGAATGCCTTGAGACGGTGGGAATAAAAGTGATTTTTGATTGGTTTTTGAAGAGGGGCGCTTTTGTGATGTTAGGGGGACTGCAGTGCTGCGATTTTAAGAGTCTACTAGACATTTCAACAACTTACGAGTATACTATTTGTAATCGTTGTTTTACCGTACCAAAATAATCGCATACAGTAAATATTATTTCTTCTGGCTCCTGAGAACACATGCAATAGGCAGTAGGTAGTGTAATAATCAAGAGCAATGTTTACTTATTCACTTATACACAAATGTGTATGAGCGTCCATAAAAGCATTATTCCGACAAAAAAGTCATCAATACTATCGTATACCCCAAATGACGATTTTTAGAGAGATCTTTGTTCTGGAGCAGCAGAAGTTTTTTTTTTTTATAAAAAGAGCATTCAGGATGATCTCACTCCACCTGATGGTAAGCGGTCGTGAGGTCACGCGCCTGTCGCCCTTACCCTGAAGGCCCACTGAGATGCCGTTTCACGCCCCGCCTAAAGAACCCAGATTGTAAGAGGAAGTTTGTTTGGATGACGATGAATACCCCGCGCCACGACACATGCTGAGTGGCAGCCTATTTGGATGCATACCTTATATTACTTATAAAATATGCTGTAACTAGACTTAAAAAGAGATACTACTACTCGCCTTAAAAGTCGCATGCGATTAGTCGCACAACAGTCGCACCAGTGCCCCCCTCCTAGCTTCATAGTCGGCTGCCCATATGTGCCAAGTAAAATTAAGTATGCCAATATCATAAGGTTTGCGCATGATTGCGCCTAGCCTTCGACGGAACACGCGTTTTCCGTGATTTTTCTTGTATTTATTGATGTACTTTTCTATTCTGTCAAGGTTGTGGGAAGTTATACAACGATTACGCCTTCGTAATAATGTACTATTGTCTGTAACGTGTTTGGGTGGTCGTTTGATTTTTTTAATTTTGATGAAATGAAACTCTAAAATCATTATAGGAGAGGGTAGGGCATAGCGATTCTTCGTTCGATTGAGCTGCCCGTCCGGGGAAGGACCACCACCCTATAGAATACCGCAGCCTGATGGAAAGTGAAAGAGAAGCCCAAGTCGCTGTGACAACGGGCAAGTAACTGGTCAGTTACCTGTCAGTTGCCACCGCCATGCCGCCCAACCCTAACCCCCACGAGCTCCGGAAACCCTACTCACCGGCAGAAACACAACCCAGACTTTGACTGCGGTATTCTATAGGGTGGAGGTCCTTTCCCCGGACGGGCGGCTCAATTCGAGCGAAGATTCGCTATGCCCTACCCCTCTTAAATATCTATTATGGGTACGAGTATATCCTCCAAATGTTTGCTCTAAGTGGCAAACAACTGGAAAGGACTTTGTCCAGCTGTGGACTGCAATAGGTTGATGACGATGATGTATAATAAATAGGTCGATTTCTTGTCCGCTAACAGTTGCTAATATTTTTAATGCATTTTCTGGTCTCTGAAGATCTAAGCATTCATTAGTTAATTCGCCTCTCAACCCTCGCGTCGCTTCCACCCACCCAAAAGGAATCAGACCGCGAACCCACTTAGCGAGATCACTCCGACCTATTCAAACTTGCGCATATTGCCATCTAATAATCCAATTAACCCTCAAACGCCGTTAGGGTCACTAATGTCCCAGTTGACATAACCATCGGCCTGGGCTTGATTGCCGCAAATCGGTGCAATTGTGGCCACAAATTGCCGTTTGGCTGACGTCCGCTAAGCTAACCGTTGGTAAGTAGATATTTGCTATTAAGCCACATTAGATCCGATGTAAAGAAAAATATAATGACGGTTAACGGGTAATAGATGTATGGATTGGTTTGTTTGATGTTGATTCTACACAGTTTGTAGTACATCTTTGAAGTGTACAGTTCTTGCTTTGATGATTATGAAGTGGTTTCTCTTCCGTATAATGTTCACTGTTTGATAGTTACAAGTTAGGTTTAAAGTTGACGTCTGTACTTTGTTATATAAACTAAACCTAAGGACAGAAATGCAAAAGAACGTTAATTATATCACCAAGAGGTGGATCGAATTTGGCAACGATCTTACCGGTAAGCTCTAGGACACCCATGCCTTTGGGCTAAAGCTGTAAAGTTAAGATTCTCCATGCTATCAAAACAAAATCCACTTTAACATTTGACTGAATAAAACATTGACCGTAATAAAACTACCTCCCCAACTTTTTACTTCCCTATCTATGCATAAAGATATTTTCTATTCCATTCTTACAAATCACCTACTCTCAACAATTATCCACGCACGATGGTGCATTTATTAAGCTTTGGGATGCCAAAGCTTAATAAATTAAAAACATTACCGAGCAAGTGCATTTCTCCCGCAAATAAACGCAGAAAGCGGCACACGACCCAAATCTATTGTGCTATTGTGCAGGTAAAGTAACCCCCCGCCGCTCGCATTAACTCCTGTCAAAATATAATGCGGTCTTTGTGACCCGTCATCGATAGTAGGGGGGCCGGGGAAATTGCCCGCGATTTCGGGTTGGCAGCCATTGGGACAATTGTGACTTAATGCGTATACGATTGAGAGGGAAGTCGTGTAATTAAATTTGAGCTTTGTTTACTGTGTAGTGATTATTTTAAATGGAAATTGTCTCTGTGCGTAATTGGTATATAGGTTTATTTGTGAGGGTATACTCATAATTAACGCTTTAGATTACCATTCGTATAAGTGGAGAGCTTCTTAGGTCTTATATTTTCTATTAATTCGCTAGATACCATAACTCATTTAGACAATAAAACCTAAGCAAAATATCTTGTAAATAATTCTTGATATGGACAATGCTGCATAAAAGTTTTCCAAGGTTGCAGCTTCGATTCTAGCTTTTGATGACTTGTAGAACGAACACGCCTATAGCACGAATAATTCAAAGGTGGCAGGTTTGATTTTAACTTAACCCCACCTGGCCGATATTACGCGACGTTTGAGCATACGACCGAGCTTTGAAAATCTAAATATTATATCATTCGGGGAATACGGATTCTTGTAAAGAGTTGGAACTCTTACTCTTGGAACGGCTAAATTTAAGAATAGTTTGGCCTTTAGCCCTAATAATAATTATAATATTATTTGGGATCTGAGAGATAGTGTTAACATTTCATAACATTAAAATACATTAAATGCCAGGTCAGACCTCAAGGTACATTACAAATGACAGGTCCATTGCTCCGAATTCCGTGATTTGGACAATGTTTGATGCCGTGTCATTAGAGCTCATAACCGCGGGCACACTTAATACAGTTTTAATAGCGAAAGATGTTCCCCGTAAGTATCGCGGCAAGGCGTAATATCAGAGTAGACTTTGGATCGTGTAAACGATGACTCAAGTTAAAGGGAAGCAGTTCGAATGTGATACGTTATGTTGTACAATTTCATGCAAAGATGCTACCGCGACGAAGTGACGTGCTATCCGTATTGTTGGGGATCCAGAGGTGACCAAGAACCTAGAACCTCTTCAGCTACGTAGAGACATGCCAGTCTTAGTGTTCATCGTCACAATAGGGAATGCTCCGAAGAGTTATACCAAATCGTTCCATCCTCTCCTTTCCACTCCCTAACAACACGTGCTGGACAGCGTCGTCATCCGCATACCGGCCAGACGATGGTTGCGCGCACCAAGAGATTTAGTTCCTCGTTCTTGCCCCGTGCCATTTAGTCATGGAATACCCTTTCAGCTCTCATGTGTTTCCTTCGTCTTACAATCATGGGTTCTTTAGACAGGGCATGAAACGGTATCTCAGTGGGCCTTCAGGGTGAAGGCGATAGGCGCAATGGGTTTGTTATATTATGCCTGTCGACTTAACTTTTAGACCTCACGTACATCATCTAATTCACGGCGAAACTATAATGAAAATTGTACCTACCCCGACTATCTTTACA
>CM062095.1:2634626-2700608 GCA_031163375.1 Conogethes punctiferalis
TTACAAATAATGTATTCCATACTCCGTATAGCATCTAGAAATGTTGTTTTAGAAAATAATTTACTTGTTTATTCATGTTATCCAGACCTCGCCATGTTTTCTAAAAAAGTGCAAACTCGGTATGTCCAATGGATTCCCATATACGGTCGAATTAATAATTTATACGAATATCATTTGAAAGCAAGAACAAAGACTTTATTGTTATTCATGTTATACTATCTGCCGGTTACATCTTTATGCCTATAATCGTTTATGCACTATCCTGTCAACAATTGGACTTAATAAAGAAATTACAATAAAATAGGTTAGAATTTACGCGCTTTGTGAATTATTCGAATTGTGACGTTCGACGTACTTAATTTATGACTCGGCTGAATGATCTGAGATAGATATGTCGTTTTGAATTTTCCAGCGGCAGTTAAATTGTTTATGATAGGAACTTAGAAAGCATAACAAATGCATAATGTATTTTAGACGATTGCTTATATACGATAAGTTTTTTTGTTGTTGAAGAATGTGTAAACTGGACCATAAAGGAAGTCTTGATCGAGATTTATTCAAACTTAACACGTTGACCGTCCCGTGCACTTACATACATATTGTGTCTGCTTTGCGGTAACTAATGAGTTAAGTATATAAATAACAGTTGATTAATTCGATCTGCAAGACATTCACAGTGATTTGGGCTTCTCTTTCGCTTTATATCACGCTTGGGGAAGCCATTATGTCGAGCTACTTTAAAAAAACTCAACGACTTGCCCCCCAGTCCATCTAAACTTAAGATCCCATTCTGTTTGGACAGAGGTCTTTGGACTATGACCACCAATAACATTGGCAATAAACTTGGGACGCTTTCCAGTATCACTTTTGGAAGTATCTGGTACCGAGCCCTACTTTCAAGCCCCCCCAGCTTCCAGCATTGACAGCTACCGCATCGTATGATTTAGGGTTAACAGGTTGAGAACTCATCATCCCCTTAGCGTTGTCCCGGTTCGTGCCTCTAGGCCAGGGTCCGCTTTTGACCATGATCCTAGATTTAGCGAGTCTGGTTATTACATTGAAGCGACTGCCATCTGACCTTCGTAACCCTCAGAAAGGGGAACCAGACAAATTTGGATCATGGTTAAACATTCAGAGTTAAACTGGATGTGCAGGTTTCCTCACGATGTTTTCCTTCACTGCCAAGCTAGTGGTATAATTCCGCACATTGATTTTGCAAATCCAGAGGTGCGTACCCCGCGCGGATTCAAACCGACGACCTCACGTGTGTGAAGCGAGGATCTTACCACTAGGCTACCACGGCTCAGAACTAAACACGGTAATGTAACCACCATCTCCACGAATGGGATCTCAAAGATACGTCGGATTGTGATTGTGGGGCTTTAAATCATCATTTTATTTTATTTTATTTTTGTCAGTATTGTAGTTTTTTATTTATTTTATCATCATCATCAACAGAGCGTTATTCCCGTATTAAATCAACCACTTAATTTTAGGTGATCATCATCATCATCAACCTCTTGCAGTCCACTGAGCTGTACACTGGCCTCTCCAGTTGTCGCCACTTTAATAAATAACCAAGACATGCCACGCTGGGCCACACAGCGCCATCTAGCCCCAAACTAAGCCGAAGCTTGTACTATGGGGTACTAGACAACTGATAAACTTACTTACATACATTTTTTTTGTAAATAAATACATATTATACATAGAAAACACCCAGACCAATACAAACAGACATGTTCATGCACACAGATGTTTGTAATGTGTGGGATCGAACCCACGACCCTTGGCTCAGAAGGCAGAGGTTACCAATTGAGCTACCGAGCCAGTCAAAACTTTGGGCAAACATCTGGACGATGAAGGCTTTACCCATAATCGCCACGCTGGGCAGACGGGATGGCGGTCGTAGGGCGTAGCTGCTCACTCTGGAGACGCTATACTGCCCTTCATCGTCCTGTGGTATTTAGCTACGCCTTCAATCGTGATGGTTATACCGCCACCAGCCGGTTGCTAGAGCCTCGTTTGTAATTCAGCTGGATGCACCACGGGCAGTTGAGGGTGGCTGGGAGCGAAAAGATGATAGGTCGCCCTTATACCCCCGTACGTTAGGTGATAAGACCGCCAAAGTAGTACAACAATGAATGGCTTGGAGTAAAGAATATATTTCTATCTATCCAAGTTCACGGCATATTCCCACCGCGACGCTTACGCAAACATTATAAACATCTACGCCTGACACCAAATATGGCGTTAATGATATTCAAATGCACATCTCAGTTACATTACTGAATTATAACGATCGCATGCAAAAGAGCTCATTTCAACCAGTCCATACAAACGGTATGTTTTACATCCATTTATGTAAACGGAAAGATGGAAATATGTATATGCATGTGCTGATAGCGGGATACCCATTTATGGGGGGTATGGTGGGGAGCACATGATATGGTGTGCTAATTCTATGGAAGTGTATTCCCGAAAGCTATGTATTATGGTGTAAATATGTATGGCCGTTATTTATTTATTTTATTTTGGCACAGTAACAAAATACAAATCAAAACACTCCTTAAATTACATTACACATTACAGAGGACTAAATTTGCATTTCAATAACAACCGAGTTATAATTACTTAGATCGATAGATAGATATACTTTATTGGGTACTATAGGGAATGTAAGGGTGTTACTAGACCAATCGATCGACGACATCGATCGATAGAAGAATGAATTGGTCTACCGACGTTAGATAGTTTCTTCCGTACTGATCACTTTCGATCGACGTCGACCAACTGATTTTTCCAACGATCGATTTCATTGATCGACGATCGATCGATTGGTCTAGTAATACCCTTAGGTCCCTTAGTTACGCAGTGTACGTTGGTCGCAAGTCAGGAGGGTAAACTCCACCACCGGATGAGAAGCTGAAATCTCAACACGTCTCTTAGTAGGACTGTTACGACAGTTACGCGAAGGAATGGGCGGTGAGTCGCATACTTTTCCGTTTTTTGTAAATGGACACTATCACGCTTGTATAGAGTTAACGCGGATATTCGTTAATGTCAAGTGTTTAAAGAGATACGTCAAAACGCAGTTGGCCGGTAACTAAGGCTTACTTTTCCGTAACCGCGCAGAAAACTCAAAGTTCTGGCTAAAAGTTAGCGGCGTAACCGGCGGATTGTGGCTGATGCTAAGTGGACACCTTTGGAAAGAATAGGGAATATGCATAAAAAATAGTTTCATGTATTTACTAATTTATGGTAAAATAGATAAAAATATACTATGAACAGTGAAAACAAAATCGAAATTGGCTGAAAATTGTGCGAGATACAGTCCTTGAAAGTAAATATATCTGTGTCTCTCACGCGAAACAGATTTTTCTATGTAGTTTGTATGGCGCGCACGGTAAGTGACGTCATCCGCCACGTCGGATCTCTCTGTCTAAGCAATACTTGGACGCTTTATAGCTCGCTTAATAGAACAGATAATTTTAAAATTCTTCGATATTTATGTATCTGGAAGATAAAAGATCTCAAAAAATCTATAAAAAAAGTCATGCATATTCCCTATTGGCTACAATTAAAAATTAATATTTAATTGTGCTTTCTCAAATAAATAGATTTGAAATCAATTTATCACTTGACCACTGATATCACTACCCACTTTAACTTTGTACATACAACATTTCTTTTTCTCATTTTCATCGACGACCGTTTGTGTGCGCGAGCGCAGTCGATCACAATCGCCGCATTCAAATGAGCCAACGAATTTATGACCCGACAGCCAATGAGTAAGACATTCGCGTAGAGCTACGTATCGGTAGAGCTGGCGTTTGATCAAATGAAATGAAAAATTTATTTGCATAATTTTAGGTGTGTTGAACAACAACAGTTTTAGTGAAAGGAAATAAATCTGTGGAACATCATACCGAAAAATTTAGCGTGATTGTAAAAGAAGACTTGCGTCTTCTTTAGTGCTCCTTGTAACCTTGCAAAGACACCGACGTCCTCGAACAAAGTATATTAATTACTTGAAGTTGAGCGAAGTATGCTTAATTAGGATGAAGCAAAATAATATTATAGCCTTCGGATATAGATATTTGTATACGTATTAGCAGGTTGTAAAAAATAGCTTTTTTGTCGTCATTGCATGCAATACCTACTTGAAACTTTAAAAAATGTGCCAGCAACTTCTTAAGAACTCCACTTGTAAAATGACGGTTATTATTAAGTGTTTGAACGATCATATCTCTTAGAACCTCCAGATCCAAGCAAATTTAGAAAAAGATTTTAGAAAAAGCCATTTCCTAATTGGGATGACTGGTAATAGAGCTCAGTACTTTATAATCCAAATATTAGAGAGGTAGGGCATAGCGAATCTTCGCTCGATTTGAGCTGCCCGTCTGGGGAAGGACCTCCACCCTATAGAATACCGCAGCCAAATGACCTCCGGGTCGTGTTTCTGCTGGTGAGTAGGTTCTCCGGAGCTCGTGGGGGGGTTAGGGTTGGGCCGGCATGGCAGTGGCAACTGACAGGTAACTAACCAGTTACTTGCCAGTTGTCACAGCGACTTGGGCTTCTCTTTCGCTTTCCATCAGGCGTAAAAGCCATTATATCGAGCTATTATAAAAAAAAAGAAAACATCACGCCCTAGAGGCTGTGGAATGCCGCCTCTATTCCCTACACAGCTCTACCCCGTTTCAATCGTACCGTATCCCATATTTAACAGGTAGCCTTCACGATAACACGCATTACCGCTCGCAGCATCCGTCCCCTTTGATCAGACACATAATGAGAGCATACTCATTTTGATGCACTTTCTGATGCGAATGACTACTGTTCTATGTAAGATTTGGGTTGGGTGGCAAACGGGCCTGAAGGTCATCTGATGGTAAGTGCCCTTCAGTCACTGTAGCCTATAGACACCGCAACGACAGAGAAGCGTTGCTGGCCCTTGAGAAATTGGCAGACTCTTTTTTTGAAAGTCAGTAAGAGGCAGTAAGTAAGAGGCCTAGCGAATCTTCGCTCGAATTGAGCCGCCCGTCAGGGGAAGGACCTCCACTCTATAGAATACCGCAGCCTGACCTCCGGTTTTAGTTTCTGCCGGTGAGTAGGGTTTCCGGAGCACGTGGGGATCCCCCGTAGGGTTGGGCTGGCATGGCAGTGGCAACTGACAGGTAACTGACCAGTTACTTGCCCGTTGTCACAGCGACTTGGATTTTTGTTTTGCTATCCACCAGGCGTAGGGAAGCCATTATGTCGAGCTACTACTCTAGAAGAACTACTAGTAGAAGAAAAAAAAAACTCAGGAAAAGTCGCAACTGGAAGCTGATTTTAAAAAACCGTTGCACCGAGGCAGAAAATTGCGCTCAAAATGTTTAGCTGTTTTGCACTGAATATAATCTATACTTAGTTCTAGACACGCCATTCCCGAATGAAATCCCGCCAAAATCATTTCAACCACACTGTCTCGATTGTCCATTGAACTGACCACAGGTTAAAACGACTAAAACCAACATTACCACAGATAAAAAAAACAAAATCGAGTAGTCACGAGCTCACCGCGAGGTGGCGTTGTGACAAAACGTTTTTACGCCTCAACACACGACTTGACTTTTTACTTTTTTATTTTATTTTTCCACCTTATAAAGTTTTAATTAACTTTTAATTTTATCTCACGGCTCCTGTTGTTTAATTGCCTGCATTTTCGGTTGAAATCCATCTTGTACAAGAAGAAATATTGTTTTGGTTACGTTTGACTTTTTCTTTTTTTTTCGATGCGCTGGTTAGGGAATGGTTGATCTGAAAGTGAGTTAGGTTAATTAAAACTATTTTAATGAGAGGTCGGTATTTATGGACGCTTTGACCTACTGTTAAAATTTACAATGAACTGATATTTACTTGCTGCTGAATAAAGAAAAAATGGGTTTAATCGCCATCTGTATTATTCATTGTTTAAATAATTTAAAGTATCTGAAAGTTCGAGCAATTAGATCGATTCAATACCAATAATAAGAAAAAGCGGTTTTAGACCCGAGTGCTATAAATGATGAGACTTTAAGAACAATTTTTTGGAGAATGGTCTGTGTTTCTCTATTTATAAATTGTTTTTTGTCAAAAATGCATAGAATTACTATTAAAACTCAACGTTAAGTAATATTCAAATATATAGATATACCTACAGGTAAGGACTAGGTATGTGGGGTGAATCCTGTTTTTTTACAAGTATAAACGGACTCGTGGGGGGTTAGGGTTGGGCCGGCATGGCGGTGGCAACTGACAGGTAACTGACCAGCTACTTGCCCGTTGTCACAGCGACTTGGGCTTCTCTTTCGCTTTCCATCAGGCGTAGGGAAGCCATTATGTCGAGCCAATATAAAAAAAATAGTAACTATGTACCTATCTACATTTAGAAAATAACCCACTTTTAACTAACAGTTGTTTTTAACAAAACACATTAAATAAATAATTGCATTTTATTGTTGTTTATTTTTTTCAGTTTCAATAATACGGAACTTATAAATTACATCCACATTAAGGGTGATTATTTTTAAAAACCAATTTTAAATTTAATTTACTTACTTGCCTTAAGTGTCTATGTAGCTGTACATAATTTTATTAATCGTCAATTATTATTATAAGTACTTTACGATCAAGTAGGTAGCAGTTTACTGAAATTGATTTTGCAAGTAGGTAATACATTACGTGAAAGGTCCCGGGTTCGATTCCTCATCCGGTCAATTTGCGGAACGTCCATTTCTATATTGGGTTCTATATTATTTGCGTTTGTAGTCTATTTGAGTTGGATTTATTTACTTAAGAATACATTTCTAGTATTCTCGTATTGGAGACGATTTGTACGGCAATAAAATTGTGTATCGTAAAGAAATATTGCTTTAACATTACTAGATTGCTATTTAAATTATTATATTATATTAGGGTTTCCGGACCTTCTGGCATGGCGGTGGTAACTGACAGGTAACTGACCAGTTACTTGACCGTTGTCACAGCAACTTGGGCTTCTCTTTCGCTTTCCATCAGGCGTATGGAAGCCATTATGTCGAGCCACTATAAAAAAAAGTACGAAATTAAATGAAAAAAGGTATTTTTCTTTGTGTTTCCTAAATATTTTTCATAAAATTTGTGATAGATTGTAATAAACTGTTTCCATTATAATATTAGGGGAATATAGTTTATATTTTTTATATTGTGGCACAGCATAGTAGCTTTCTCTCATCTGACGGTAAACTAAAGAGAATCCCAAGTCGCTGCGACAACGAACAAGTAACCAAATCCAGGACTTGTCAATTGTAAAATGACATGCCGACCTGTCGCCATGCCGACCTGTAAAGCTATACAATTAAATAAAATATAATAAATATAAATATCAGACAACATCACATACATTGCTCCGATCCTAAAGTAAGTAGCTTAAGCACTTGTGTTATGGGTATCAGAACAACGAAGGTACCACAAATAAATACTTAAATACAAATATAAACACCCAGACACGAAAGAAACACAAGTGTTCATCACACGAATGTTTGTCCCGGGTGGTAATCGAACCCACGACCCTTGGCTCAAAAGGCAGGGGTCACTACCAATTGAGCCACCGAGCCAGTCAATAGGAATAAAACATCGCTTACATTTCATGAACTTTCGTTTATAGAGCAAAAGTTATTCCAATTAATGATTAACTGTAATGAAGGGTTAAGACCCGCCGTTAATAAAACGGCAACCTCTTAATTGACCTGTTTCGTTAAATTAACCAGTTCAAGTAAATTAAAAGTGTAATTAAAACTTTCGAAAATTTGATAAGGTTCTTTGCGGTTGCTTATTAAAACGTTATTACAGTAACTACATATGTGTACTATGTATGTTTTCAAATTATCAACCACGAAAATACGATTGGTCGTTTAACCAAGACAACCCTAAATTACGCCCTTAACTTATTTGACGCCATGACAGCTGCGAATGAATTAAATGTGTATAATTACGGCAAAATGGCGAAGTGCAGTTAGTATTTGAGGGTTCGGTATGTTTATGAAGAATTCATCATTAAGAGGGATTTGTTTTAGTCACTTGGCATGCTTGGGTTGGTGACCGCAGTGGGTTTTATCTGTACCCAGGTAAACATCAGCCTGAAAACGTCCACTGCTGGACAAAGACATTATGTAGTATGTAGCATATTAGTTTTATTAGTTTATTGATTGTAAATTAAGTATTATCTTTCACAATGTTTCTTTTTACACTCACAGCACACACATTTGCTCTCTGCATGATCCAAAGGTTGACTGGTAGAGAATGCTCCTAGCATTAAGATCGCCTTTTGTACCATTTTGTGCAATAAAGTTTTAAATAAATAAATAAAGACCTCCTCCAATGAAAATTATCATTTGGGGTGATTGGTCTTAGTCACCACGCCTTGCAGGCGGGTTGGTGATCGCAGTACGTTATATTTGTACTCGGGTAAACGCTGTTGCTCGTTTCCTTATATTCCCTTAGTCCCCTTCTTCGACAACTATGGAATAAGTCAGGGTAATCCTATTCTACACCTGGCAGTCACACGAACTAAAAACGTATATTTTCGGAAGGAATATTATATAGACCACAAATTCCACTTTTACGAATCAGCCTTCTAAAAGGTAAATAACCCAAGACATGCCACGCTGGGCAACACAGCGCCGCCTAACCCCAAACTAAGCCGTACTACACTAACTTACTTAGATACATTTTTTTTTTGTAAATAAATATATATTTTACATAGAAAACACCCAGACCAATACAAACAGACATGTTCATGCACACAAATGTTTGTAATGTGTGGGGATCAAACCCACGACCCTTGGCTCAGAAGGCAGAGCCAGTCAAGTTAATATAGACCAAACATTCCACTATTACGAATCAGCCTTGTAAAAGGTCATTACATTTCCCTACAGAACACTAAAAAACTGCATACATAATTTAAAAAAAACATACCAAAACGGGAGTGGCGCGTGGCATGTTATGAATTTCATAATTAGCAATTAGGATTTAGCCTACACCGGGCTGCTGTCAATTAGGCCACAACAACCGGTTATAACCGGAAATAACCGGACTGGAATAATGATAGTGAGGGAAATAATGAGTTAAATGGAAGTTGAAGAAAGTCTAGATATGTTTAAGGGTTATCATTAATTATGTGGTAGGTTTTAATGAAAGTGGATGTTTGACCTCTTCTAACACTAAGATTATAAAGACGAAAGATTGGAATTTTTGTGTTTTGGGCCAATGGGATGTAAGGGAGCGGTGACCTATCATCTTTTCGCTTCGGGCCAACCTCACCCGCCCGTGGTGCATCCTACCGATTAACTAGAAAGGCACTGGCAACCGACCGGTGGCAGTATAACAATTGAAGGCGTAGCTAAATACCACAGACCGATGACGGGAAGCAGCGTCACCGGAGCGAGAAGCTACGCCCTGCGATCGCCAACCCGCCTGCCCAGCGTGGCGATTATGGGTATATCCTCCAGATGTTTGCCCTTATGTCGAGCAACTGGAGAGGCCTATGCCTATGTCCAGCAGTGCGATAGGCTGATGATAATGATGATGTTTTAGTTACCCATACTACCTATAGTACAAGCTTCGGCTTAGTTTGGGACTAGATGACGTTGTATGCCAGCGTGGCAAGTTTTGGGTTATTTATTTAAGTAGTTTCATCATTATCAGTTCCTTCTATAGCGCGAGATACGAGTCGTCGAATATCCCTATTATAATGGAACAATTTGATAACATTGAGTAAGGTAGCGAACAATTGAAAATGCCTTATGTCCAGCAGTGGATACCCTGATGATGAGATTGTTTGTCATAGATGTAATGACCAAAAGCTAACGTTTGATCCCATCTCGCGGAGGCCGTCCCCCACAACTTGCAATCAGCCGAGCGCGCAACGAGCGGGCCGTATTTACGAGCACTTCTGTAGGGGAACAATGAGTTTTACCACGTAATCGGGATTTGACTTTATAAGGCTGAGACTTTTTAAAGAGACTTTTTAAAGACACCTGATCTTCAATTTTCTGAGGAATAGGCATGATCCTTCATTCTCATTTCGACATCAGCCTCTTACAGTCCACTGCTGGACATAAGGACTCTCTAATGTAAATACATTACAATAATATAAATATATTGTTCGCCACTTTTTCCCTTGTTTTTCATTTCGCTCTTCTAACCATTAGAGAGCATTAGAGACAATTTGTTTTTTTTTACCTAAAATCTATACATATTCAATAATTTAATAGGTAGGTATAATTAAATTTAAATAAAATTCATAGCGAAGAGTTTGCGACTTTTAAGTTCTAAACATGAAACGGATCGTCTACTCAAAGTAACTCTTTATTTAATTGTAAATGAGAAAGTTTCTTTACTTGTGTAAGAAATGTATATTAGTACTACTTTTTCGTGAACAAAACGTACCTATAACGCTAAATAACGTAGCGTTGGTACAAGTCATACAATTCCATTTACTTGTGTAAGAAATGTATACCTATTACCACTACTTTTTCGTGAACAAAATGTATATAAAACGCTAAAAGTACCGTGGTACAAGTCATACAATTCCATTCCCCGTAAACGCCGACTCATGGCCACCCCACCAGCGCAATCAATGAGTGCGATATTTTGACGTTTCATTATATCGGCCGACATCTTCATATCTGGCCGCGTTATTTATGCGAGCGTACCCGCGGGCGCGGACAGTGCCTAGCTCTCTGTTTGTCTTACGAGAGTTGAGAGTTACGGCTAGATTTGTTGGTGACTGTTTCTGTATAACAATTACTGTTCTTATAAAGTGATTGTTATACTAGTAGTTGCAGCAGGAATACTGGAAAATACAGCAATAAGCCTATTAGGCTAAATGTAAATTTGTAAATGTAATTAGTCCGTCTTTTAGGTTGTTCAAAAATAAAAGACACGTATCTTTTCATTTAAAAATTAGAACAAATATTACAAAGATATGGCCCGTTAAAATTACGCGTGACGTCAAAAAGTGAGAGGTTTTCGCCACTGAGTGACGTCAAAGACCCCCCATTCCTGCCTACAAGACATTACAATTTTATCTTTGCTATTTTTTGTTTTCAACGCCTGATTTAATTTCTTTCCAGTCATGTCTGGCTGTCGTCCATGAAACCATTTTTCTTTATATGTGTTACACTGATACTATCTTAACTAATATTATAAAGCTGAAGAGTTTGTTTGTTTGTTTGTTTGTTTGTTTGTTTGTTTGTTTGTTTGAACGCGCTAATCTCAGGAACTACTGGTCCGATTTGAAAAATTCTTTTTGTGTTGAATAGACCATTTATCGAGGAAGGCTATAGGCTATATAACATCACGTTGCAACTATTAGGAGCGAAGATATAAGGGAAAATGTAAAAAAAAACGCGGAAAAAATTACTATTCCACGCGGACGAAGTCGCGAGCACAGCTAGTTAATAATAAACAAAGACAGGTGACATCCCGTTTATCTACCGCTCAAGCAAATGTAATTATATTAATTATTTATCTTTATTTGTATATATGTTTTCTATCTATCAGTAGCATCAAGGCAGGAAAGTATAGCCCCAGTTTACCGGCCAACTGAGTTTTGACGTGTCTAAACACTTGACATTGGCGAATTATCCGCGTTAACATATACGCGTGATAGAGTCCATACACAAAAGAAAGCAACCAAATTAAGTATCCATGTACGTAAGTAATAAGTAACAACATAACTTTAATGACAATCAAATGACATACAAAAAAAAGAAAGCTTTAAACAATACGACCGTAACGGCATTTCTCACGAATTTTGCATGAACTTTTGAATAAAAAAAAGGTGTAAAATCGTCGGCGATGGCACGCCATTATCGATTGGACGATTAAATCGATTCTGATCGTAATTGATTGGGCGCACGAGTCCATCGATCGATTTGGTGATTTAAGCATTGGTCCTTAAGGGGTTCTGTACGAATACCTATCTTTTTTTTATATTGGCTCAGCATAGTGGCTTCCCTCCGCCTGATGGAAAGCAGGAAAGGAAGCCCAAGCCGCTCTTACAACGGGCGGGAAACTATGGTTTCCAGTCAATCATCACAGCCATGCTGGCCTGCAAGATGCTTCTTCACGCTTCGTTTAATATCTATCTACTCGTATGTAAGTTTTTTTATCTTAATTTTCATGCCAGAGTTTACTTATATTTAAATAAGTAATATTTTGTCATGGATATCAGAACAAACGTGGGCATACTTAAAGTACTGTTTTATTTCTTCGAGACATAATAGATATGACTTGAGACTTGGGCCATGCGTGCTTAAATTCAAGTAACTATCATAAATTTATCATATTTTCTTGTCCATTTTTAATTTTTGTCATTCTTGTTATTTTTATTTATTTTCATGCATAAATGGATAACCCGGATACCAAATAAAATATTTACTGGACAGTGTAGGGACCCACATTCTTTTTACTTTGATCTTCCGGCGACCCTGTATACCCAGTAACTGCAATCTTAAACTTCATCATCATCATCATCAGCCTTTATCAGTCCACTGCTGGACATTATGCCTCTCCCAATGTTCGCCACTTTGATCGATCCTGGGCTTCTCACATCCAGCACTTGCCAGCCGTCCTGCGCAAATCGTCGCCCTACCTGGCCTGAGGACGTGCTACACTACGTTTGCCGAAACGCGGTCTCCTCTCCATCTTAAATCTTTTATTTCACTACGGTACACTAAAACTGTTAAAATAGATGACCACCGAATATTCGACCATAGACGAAAGCGTGGCATTTTAGTGCCATTCATATAACTTACAAATTGGCTCCGGTATTCCGCACGTGCTCAAATGGAGAGCATAGACAATTTGTTTCTTTGGTACTGTTGTTGCTACGGCCTGAACTAGACTAGAAGAACCGTAAAATGGACCATAGTGAGCATTTATCTATGAAATTTTCATTTTGAGAATTTCGCGGCTATTAAGTTCTTTAGCGACCCTCAAGCCCAAAGAATGGAATCAAAGTATTTTTTGATTTTTTTTACATTCACTCCATCCTGGATTTTTGGTAGACGCTCCAGCCTTATTTATGATCTGATACTATTATTTCATAAGCCCAAGTCGCTGCGAGAACGCGAAGGTAAGCGACCTGTTAGTTCGACTTCAGTTGCCACCGCCGTATGCTGGTTACTAAGTTGCTTATTTTCACTCGTCCGTTCAATCATAATGGTTTGTTTAAAGGTGGTTAATATACAATTACCACTCAAAATACAACCATCTATATACAACCTATTGCGCCACTGCAGCCTGCAAATATATTGACTATGTCAGTCTTTTTAACAGTAAACAGTTAAGATTTAAAAAAATAGAAATCTAAGTTCCGATTTCGAATCCGTTTCCGAAATTCCATGTATAAAAGGGCATGATTGTGATTAATGTAAAATTAACTAACAAAATCTCCGCAAAATCCAAACAACATATGTAATAAAACACGCCATAATGAGACCAATGATTCCGTAAAAAGGAAATAAACCGTGACAAAAGCGTTTAAGCCAGATATATCTGGACAAAATAATGGGTCACAACACCGTTCGGGAGTGGATCAGATAGGGGTAGTTTTAATTGAGCCGCCGTTCTGATTTATGAGATGGCCGCGCCAAAAGTTATTCTCATTTCGCGTCTTGAGGTGTGGGATACGGGTGTGAAGGAATGAGAGCGGGGCACCGAGCTTTGAATGTTGCGGGTAGAGTTGTTTTATATGCATTTATGAGTAGGTTTGTATAGATTTCTATATAATAGCTTATGTTTTTTTATAGATGAGCTAAATTAAACCAGCTTGAGGGGTGACCATAGAGAAGCGAGCCAGCGAGGCTCATCGGCAACGACTTGCTCTGTGATGCGACACTACAAAGCCTTGATTACCGTAGAAAAGTTGCAAGTCTATCAGTTTTTTATCGGTTACATTCAAAATGTAACCGATAAAAAACTGATAGACTTTGTTTAGTTGTACACTCCTCAAAGGAGTGTACAACTAAACGAAATCAGAACTCGCACGGTACGTTTTGCATCTACTTTTATAGTATGAATGAGCTATGGGCCTTGCTGGACCCGCTATTCCCTGAGATAAACATCTTTAGGTATTAAAAACGAGATTGAATATCCTCTATAAACGCCTGCTGTGTGTTCAGATGTGTTCTTTGATTTAGCTTATGCTATTTACGTTATACGCCGTACAGGCTTTCTTATTAGCACCTACTCAAGTTTAGTTATACCACTTTTCGTCTTCTCAGTCGTTTCATTAATCACTGAGGAGCTTGATGACTCGTTGATTAGCCGTAGCCCTTATCAAATGTCTCCACTTGTCTCTGTCCGAAGTTGCCCTCACCGCCTGATGAAACTCGTCCAGGGCAGTGGCTTCCTTTACTTGGTCGGACCATCCGGTTAGTGAGCGGCCACGGCCTCTCCTTCTTCGCTATTGACCACAGCCCACTTTCAACACGCTCGTTTGAAACCACAGTTGATAAAAATAAACAATTTTGAATCGCCACCACAGCTTTCGTTCACCATCCCACAGAGCCGTGTGTCGCCCAGATCCTCCCGACAGATACGACACTGGTACTTCCAACCTCTTTTACAGTTTGTTTTATTATTCATTTTGATGTTGGAATGAAATATAATTCCATCTCGATTGAATTTTCATCAGCTGGCGATGAGGCGTGACGCACTCGCCACCGGATTTTATTTGTGTAATTAAAGTTTCTGTTAGACTTCTTACACACTGTCAGCAGTTTGCTGTCGGCTTGTAACTGCAGATGACGTTAGAAGGCTATAAATGGAGTTGTCAGTGTATGTTGACTGATTGTCAGGACAGCATGGGTTTCTTATGAGGGCAGTTTGGGTCTCCAAGAAACCCTGACGCCGTCGTATGACGCTTGACGAAAGGGCCGGGGTTTTAAGTGGGTAATCCCTGTCTCCCCGCCACCTTGAGGCAGAGTGCCGCTCTCATTTCCAGAGTGAGTCCCACATACCCCACTGTTTCTGTGATACAAAGTTTGACATCTGCTGTTAGGAGGTGTTCTGCTGTTAATCCACATCTAGTCTTAGCAGGGCGACTTCTAGCTGGCTAGATGTCGATGCCTATTGCCAAGTGTTAAGAAAAGGGAGTGACCTTTCACCTTTTCCCTCCAAGCCATCCTCACCTGCCCGTGGTGCATCCTGCCGAACAACTAACGAGGCTCTGGCAAACCGACTGGTGGCGGTAACCATCACGATAGAGGGCGTAGCTAAATACCACAGGCGGATGACGGGCAGCAGCGTCACCGGAGCGAAAAGCTACGCCCTGCGATCGCCAACCCGCCTGCCCAGCGTGGCGATTTATGGGTATATGATCCAGATGTTTGCCCTAGGTGGCGAACAACTGGAAAGGCCTATGTCCAGCAGTGGACTGCAATAGGCTGATGATGAAGAAAAGGCGATTAAAGGAGCTTTTGGTTTCGTGGCGTTTGTGGGGAGGGGGGTATTGCGCTCCAATTAGCGGCCTTAAAGCACATCCCCTCAGACAGAGGCTCTTGTATCGGACTACCTTCGGGCTTTTTAGATATTCTCCGTTAGATAGGAGTGAGCCCTACGGAACCTAGGCGTTTAGCAAAGGTAGATGCGTAAAGTCATCCCCAACGAAAAAAAAGAGGACAAATGTTGGCAGCTGCCGACAGGACTCTGCCGTTGCCAACGTGTCCCGTGTGTTAGAGCCCTTACAACGTGTCGACGTCGCGTTATCAAATTGGCGATTTGCGTATGTTGAACAAGGCTTACGTGATTTGTTTTAATGAGCGTGTTTGTTTAATAACGAGGATCGTTTTGTGTGCGCTTTTCCCTTGATTTTTTTTTGTTTCCACTAATTTGTGATGACCTCGACCTACCTATAGTATATTCTTAAAGCGCTTGAAATCTGAAAATTTTCTCATTACATCACATTATCATCCCAATGCAATTCACAGCTGGACAAAGGCTTGTCCAGTTATTCGCCACTTTCATTCTCAAGAGACTTTACCTATAATCCCTCTCAAGAGACTTTACCCATAATCCGTCTCAAGAGACTTTACCCATAATCGCCACTCTGGGCACACGTGTTGGCGATCCCTAGGCGTAGCTCCTCGATTCGGTGACGCTACCCGTCATCGGCCTTTGGTATTGACCTACCCCCCCAATCGTGTTATTTATACCGCCACCAGTCGATCACCAGAGCTTCGTTTGTTATTCCACAGGATGCACCACGGGCAGGTGAGTGCGGCTTGGAGCGAGAAGATGATAGGTCGCTCCCTTACACCTACTCGTATATAGCTCTTGACATTTGATTGCCCACCGTCGCCCGCGCATAACCCATAATGCAGTCATAAACAGCAGTGTCTTTGTCCGGTCAGACACGTCCTCTCGTGTGATGTTCGCTTTTATTTTCTCTCCCGGCGTGACCTGTCGGGGACTTCTGTATGCCGCGATTGGTTTACATGCAGCTGGCTCGGAATGAATTCTAAATTAAGGATTTTAATTTTTACCTAATGAAAATGAAACTTTATAATCTTTCTTATTTAGTCTATCATTGTTTTTAACCAGCCGTTTCGTCGACCAGTTTCTATGAACGCAGCCTCTGGGACATTGGCCGCGGATTTGATGTCCGTTTGTATTGGTCTGGGTGTTTGCTATATCATCATCATCATCAGCCTATTGCAGTCCACTGCTGGACACAGACCTCTCCAGTTGTTCGCCACCCAGGGCAAACATATCCTCCAGATGTACCCATAATCGCCACGCTACGCAGGCGGGTTGGTGATTGCAGGGCGTAGCTTCTTGCTCCGGTGACGCAATATGACGGTTGCTTTGTACAATATGTAGGTATTTATTTACAAAAAAAATTATAGCAGTAAAGTATATAAGTAAAGATTAGCCCTTAGTACTAAACGGAAAGCCAGTTTCTGACTTTTTTTCTTATTGGTGGCAGACGAACCAGCACCATAAACAGTGATCGCCGCCAATGGACAATGCCAGAGGCACAGCCGGTAAGCAGCTGCCTACCATGAGGAAAGAGCTCATTTTAAACCACGTTTAAAGAAGGCCATGTTGTAGCGATTAGGATACACCTCACCCTTTCTATCTTGCTATTTTGGCTTTCTATCTTGCTATTTTGGGATGTAAGGGACCTATCACCTTTTCGCTCCAAGCCATCCTCACCTGCCCGTGGTGCATCCTGCCGAACAAACGGGGCTCTGGCAAACCGACTGGTGGCGGTATAACCATCACGAAAGAAGGCGTAGCTAAATATCCTCCTGGTGTTTGCTCTGGGTGGCGAGCAGCTGGAGAGGCCTATGTCCGGCTGTGGACTGCAATAGGTTGATGATGATTTTGTCACAGCGATAAGACCGCCTAAATTATACAACAATCGTAGACTTTGTCTAGTTCGAAGTAAATTTTGGTCCAAAAAGAGTATCTGCCTAAACACTGCGGCTAATAGGTCGTTCCAAGTTTGCAAGACCGTATAAAAAGAAACACTTTAAAACGAACAATTCTCATGCACAAGCCATAAGTGAAACAGCACCATATAACACCTACACCGTGGTGTGAAATCAGTACAGTGATAACGTAACGACCGTGCCTTTACTCGGATTCTCGCGTCCGGCCCGTATCAATTAAATGGGCGACACAATCTCGGGCGTAAATTGAACAAGGCGAAACTGTGGACGTCGTTAATTAATCAATGCGCCGATCGGTGTGAGGTGGTGATGGATTTGGGCGAGGAATTCGAAGTAACACGATTTAAATGTGGTTAAAGTATTTCGAGCATTCGGTGATTCTTTTTGTAGTTGCGCTTTTCACTTGAGGACAAGTTATAAAAGGAGCCTCAGAAAAGATCTCATTTTTTATATTGATATAAAGTAACGATGTCATCCGCTAAACATCAATGGTAACTGATATTGCCCGCCGAATTTTTACACTGATGTGGAAATGGGCAGGTTATGTCCCCAGGCGTTGCAATAAATGGACACCCTGTTTTGACAAGCGGAGTATGGGATGTCCTTAGGAGGAACGCTAGGACGATGACTCGGGTATGATGGCTGGTCGGGAGTGGATGAGATTGCCCTGGATTCTCTGGAGGAGGCCTACATTCAGCAGTGGACTTTGACGTGGCGATTAATTAATTGTGTCTGCATTTCCTCAGTTGAAAAGCTGAAAAGAAGCTTTATGATGCTCTTCTGAACGGATTTCGGCCACAGTCTTCAAGGAAACCATCCCTTTTTTGCCACGCTAGTAGAATAAAAAAGTGAATCTTTTGGTGTCACGGCCTCTGAAGTTATCACTCAGGTATCAGATGACATTCAGACCAGTTTGCTCCAAGTCAAAAAAAGACAGATACCTACCTATTTCTTCCTATACATGTATCAGCTCAACACACATAGAAATAATACGAACCAACTACGAGATACATATCTCTGCGAATACATCAACAGATAACCTCCCATTTAATTACATTTACTTACGGCTTAATTAAAAACACCAATATTTATAAAAACCAATTAGGTGCGTTCCGTTCGCACGTCAAATGCAGATTATCTATTTCTCAGCCAGCTGTCCGCGTCAGTTGCGTGAAACGGAACGTCAGTGGTGCTTGTGATATTGAGATTGCTCATTCGATACGTGGATGTCGGATGGTGCAGACGTGGGGGAGGGAATTATGTTATTTCGAATGATTCCTGGCAAATTGCATATTGTTCTGGCATTTGATTTCCTCGATAGCCATCGAAATGGATAAATATTGGATAAATTTCCTAATATGTAGGTGATGTTCTTAATGGTTATTAAGTTTGATATTGTAATGTTTTTTTTTTTTTATGAAAATATTAATATTTTTTTTAAGTAATAATGTTTATGAAAATTTGAAAAATTGCATGCCATTTACTTGGCTAATTGTAGCAGAACTATAAAACCAACTTCTATCCTTGTACCTACAATTGTAATAAATGAATTTGAATTTTGAATTTTGAAAAGGCTTAGCGCGCAAAGACGGGCAGATCTGACTGGCTCGGTGGCTCATTTGGTAGTGACCTCTGCTATCTGAACCAAGGTTTGTGGGTTCGATCCCCGCACAGTACAAACATTTATGTATGTCACCGGAAAATAGCAAGAATCGTAAGTTGATCAATCTCCTAGGAAGTTGATTAACTTTCGGAAAATAATAAACAGCAGTTGAAATGTATTATTTAACGTATGCATTTTAGTAAATTGATCATTTTACGGGGTCTTGCCGTAAAATCATCCGACGAAGGTGAGGTGAACGTTGATTGGTTCAATGGCTCACGTGGCGTTATCCCGGCAACCAATCAGGGAACAGTGTATTAAGTTACGGGCAATAGTGCACCGTTAAATAGTACATTGAGCAACGATTGGCCCATTTGAGGACGATTTTACTTGAGTCAAAATCGTAAATTATTAAATGACTGTCAGGCTACCGTAAATTGATCAACTAACTGAAATCCATTGCGTTAAATAATACATTTCAACTACCGTTTGTTATATTCCGAAAGTTAATCAACTACCTAGGAAATTGATCAACTTACGATTCTTGCTATTTTCCGGTGACATGTACATGAACATGTCTGTTTGTATTAGTCTGGGTGTTTTCTATGTAGGTATGTATGTATTTATTTACAAAAAAAAATATATCTAAATAAGTTCTTAGTTGTCTAGTACCTAAGCCACGGCTTAATTTGGGGCTAGACGGCGATATGTAGCCTAGCGTGACATATATTGGGTTATTTATTTTGAGATTATTCGCGTGTCGTTTTTGATCTAGGGTAGATAATTGGCATAACTTGAAAAGGGTTCTTTTTAACTCATATTAAGCTCAGTTGAATCTCGATGGTAACTGGCAAGAACTATACAAGGAACCAGTTCATTTCAATGTGTAATTTAGAAAGATTAATTTCCTAAATGAAGCCGAATCCAGACCTTCCATTCTTCATTCCATTCAAACTGGCTCGGTGGCTCAATTGGTAGTGACCCCTGCTTTCTGAACCAAGAGTCGTGGGTTCGATTCCCACCCGGGACATACAGTCGTGTGATGAACACTTGTGTTTGTTCCGTATCTGGGTGTTTATATTTGTATTTAAGTATTTATTTGTGGTACCTTCGTTGTTCTAATACCCATAACACAAGTGCTTAAGCTACTTACTTTGGGATCGGAGCAATGTATGTGATGTTGTTGCCTGATTAGACAAACACGTCATAATATTGGTGTTTTAGCAGATGTTCCAAGTACAGCAAGTGAAGTTGTGATAAAGAATGATGTGATGCATCGTCATGCATTTGTTTTTTTACTTTAATCGATACAGTTTTTTGTTTCAAAGTGTAGATATACCAAAAATATTTTGGAATAATATCTACAAGGTCTCAGTCTTAGTTAAAAGCTTAAGGCATCCCATATTTATTACCGACTTCGGATAAAAACACCAAAAGTGACATCATTTAATGTACATTTAATCTACAAATTTCCATATTATCTCCGGCGCGGTCAAAAGATCTCACTCCTGTATTTAATAAAACCAAACACTCGCTTTGAATTATCGTTATAGTAGTAGCCACATAAAAGCACCTTACTTAAAGCTAAGTATACGAAACGATACCAAATTACTATGCATACATAAATTGCTAGAGCAACTAAGTCGCCTCTAATTCTTAAAGTAAACAAATCGATAAAATTTCTTACCGACGATGTATAAATCACTCGAAAAGGAAGATGTCTCAATATTCTCAGTGTAATTTCACGGTTCGAGTGAAAGAGACGGAGATACTATGAACGAAGGATCTAGGTACGTTAGAGGGAGACGTCAGGATTTACACGTGCCGTATTAATTAAGGAGCATAGAGGTTCTAAATCATTGGCTGTCAACGAGCCCTGTGGGAAACCGAAGAATTATTGGGGACCTTTATTCTAAATTTAAAATTACAATTTTGTGAATGCTTTGAATATTTTTGATGGCTTATTGCTCTCTTGTGTGTAAGAAATGTTCAGAAAATTCTGTCAATTCGCTATTTATAAAACGTACTAATTTGAGAAAACTATGAAAGTTGTTTACAAACCGTTTTTCTCGAAGACACCATAAATAAATACGGAGTTATTGTAAAATAAATCAACAAAAATAAAGTTACTATTTAGTACATTGTCTTTTAGTCTCATTAGATAATAGGTACATATCTTGCAAAACCGGCGGTAGAGTCATTATAATAGGCGATTTCAACTACTCTATTAATGTCTACATTATTAAAGATTTATTCTCTTCTAATATGTTGTTATCACAATGATGTAAAAATACTATTTAATTTAAATACACGTGTACAATATAAATTAGTATTGATAACTTAGATTGCTCAATCGCCCGAAATACCGCGATGACGGGCAGCAGCGTCACCGGAACGAAAAGCTACGCCCAGCGGTCGCCAACCCGCCTGCCCAGCCGTGGCGATTTTGGTAATCCTTCAGATGTTTGCCCTGCGTGGTGAACAACTGGAGAGGCCTACGTCCACCAGTGGACTGCAATAGGCTGATGATGAATTTATAATGGAACGCGAAAGTTCAACGCTTATTGGTACAAAGTAAGCTGTCCACGCGATACGCAAAGACATTTTACTTCGACAGTTCTACGTTTACAACTTCCACCACAAAGCATATTAGCAAAATCGTCGCATAATCCCTTTGTGCTTAGCCCGAAGCGTGAAGCGGGCGCTCACAGCCGGTCGCGTGTGTAGTGTCACGAGACATCGCGTTACGCGACTCTGAGACACATATATGTACCTACCTACTTACTAGCTTTTAGGGTAAACAAGTGCTTATACGTCACTGCCTTTCTGAATGCTAAGAACGGGGCAAGTGGGATGGGACTGGTGGCGGTATACCAATTTCGATTGAAGTAGCTAAATACTACAGACCGATGACGGGCAGCAGCGTCAACGGAGCGAGGAGCTACGCTCTACATTCGCCAATGCGCCTGCCCAGCGTGGCTACTATGGGTAAAGCCATGTTTGACCAAAGTGGCGAATGACTAGAGAGTAGCCTAGCCTATGTAATAACCCAAGACATGCCACCCTGGGCCACACAGCGTCACCTAGCCCCAAACTAAGCCGAAGCTTGTACTATGGGTACCAGACAACTGAGATATTTGAGTTTGGGTTTCCGGAGCTCGTGGGGGGTTAGGGTTGGGCCGGCATGGCGATGGCAACTGACAGGTAACTGACCAGTTACTTGCCCGTTGTCACAGCGACTTGGGCTTCTCTTTCGCTTTCCATCAGGCGTAGGGAAGCCATTATGTCGAGCCACTATAAAAAAAAAGATAGTTTTTTTTGTAAATAAATACATATTATACATAGAAAACACCCAGACCAATACAAACAGACATGTTCATGAACACAAATGTTTGTACTGTGCGGGAATCGAACCCACGACCCTTGGCTCAGAGGGCAGAGTCACTACCAAATGAGCCATCAAGCCAGTCAATAGCTAGTCAATGTGAAGCTGAGTGGACAGCAATAGGCTGATGATGATGAGTATTTGGAAGATCGAATGGAATTGTCAAAGATTTTGCTTTATACCCGACGACTACTTAAAACCTGCCTACAAAAATTCTTCAAGGTATTTCTTGGATACCTTAAGCACCCTTTCCGAGTGTGAGAATGGTAAACTTAGCTCTTACAAAATGTACTCGTAACTGTGTCAGCTATTAGATTGTTAAAAATGTATCGATGTTGCAACAAAAGACGGCATGATACAAAAAAAAATAGTCCGCCATTTTCTTTTTATTAGCAACTAGCTGTGCTCGCGACTTCGTCCGCGTGGAATAGTTATTTTTTTCCCGATTTTTTAACATTTGCCATTATTTCTTCGCTCCTAATAGTTGCAGCGTGAAGTTATATAGCCTAAAGCCTTCCTCGGTAAATGGTATATTCAACACAAAAAGAATTTTTCAATTCGGACCAGTAGTTCCTGAGATTAGCGCGTTCAAACAAACAAACAAACTCTTCAGCTTTATAATATTAGTTAAGATGTCTAGTGCTTTCATGGTAGTTACCAGTAAATGCTTAAGCTCGTTTACGAAATCCTCGTTACAATTATTATTTAGAAGCTCAAAATGTTCTCAAGCTATAAAGGGCAATTATGTGCTACTTAACAGCTTAGTATACTCGACCTACAACTTAGTTCGTGTCACTTGACTATAAAGTTAGTAACGTTCTAACGAGAGTTATTGTTATACGTTATCAGCTGATGTGGTTAAGTTCTGAGCTTTAAAAAAACTTGTCAAGTTGGAGACGGACTCGAGTGCCGAGGGTTCTGTACAAAATATGTGAAAAAAGATTCGTTTATTGAACCTGGGAGATATAAAGTTCTGATATTCAAGGTGCGAATGAATCGGATTTTTTTAAAGTGAACATGCTTCATTGTAGACACTATTGCTTAACAGTCAAGGACCCATTTTGAACAAAAAATTAATAACCCAAGACATGCCACGTTGGGCCACACAGCGCCATCTAGCCCCAAACTAAGCCGAAGCTTGTACTATGGTTACTAGACAACTGATAAACTTACTTAGATACATTTTTTTTGTAAATAAATACATATTATACATAGAAAACACCCAGACCAATACAAATAGACATGTTCATGCACGTCATAATGTGTGGGGATCGAACCCACGACGCTTGGCTCAGAAGGCAGAGGTCACTACCAATGGATCCAACGAGCCAGTCTGAATAAAAAACACTTTAAGGGATTACAATATTTTATTATGTTAGTAGTTTCTAGGAAATACCTCTTCAAAAGTTGTCTGGAAGAGATCTCTCTCTCTCTCTCTCTCGATAAGACCGCCTAAATTGTACTACACTACTTACGGAACGATTTGACCAACCTGTCCTATGACACATGAAATTATTTCTATAAATATTCCTCCTATAAACAGACAGACAGATAGATGGAATGCAACGCTTAGTGTTCGATAGTGATAATCAAGGGTTCAGGGTTCAATAGTCAGCCTCCGTGAGTCCAATACTGAACATAGGCCTCCCCTAAACCTCGCCATCTACTTCTGCTGCTGGTTTCTCTTATCCACTGTTTTCCGGCCACTCTCTGGATGTCGTCCGACCAGCGTGCTTTAGGTCTGCCCGATTTTCTGCTGCCAGCTTCCATTATTTTATTTAAAGTTAAGTAACTCTAAAAAGCGATAAGACTGTATGTGAGAAAGGTTACCGATAATGTTTTGATAAGGCGTTATTTGCCTGAGTTATAACGTTCGAAAGAGCGAATTAACAGTCTATACACCACGCACGCACGCTCGTAATAAGTTTTATTTTGGCTTGGAATATTCGCTTATAAGTACATATAATAGTTTTTTTCTTAGTTACAGGCAATCAGACTAGGCTTAAGTATATTTGTCAGTATGATTTTTTTTATATAGTAGCTCGAAATAATGGCTTCCCTACGCCTGATGGAAAGCGAAAAAGAAGCCCAAGTCGCTGTGCCAACTGGCAAGTAACTGGTCAGTTACCTGTCAGTTGCCACTGCCATTCCGGCCCAACCCTAACCCCCCGCAAACTCCGAGGGTTTCCGGAGTCACCAGCAGAAACACGACCCGAAGGTCATTTGGCTGCGGTATTCTATAGGGTGGAGGTCCTTCCCCGGACGGGCAGCTCAATTCGAGCGAAGATTCGCTATGCCCTACCTCTCTTAAATGACCGAATTTTAACATAGCTTTTGTGCATCTGCGGCCCTTTCCTCTCTTTTTGTGGTTGATGATAGATTCACTTTTGACGTCTATTTTATAACCTACGCAAGTAACAGTTTCTTGTTTATTTTATATATATTTAGGTATTATCTTTCACTGTGTTTCTCTTTAACACTCACCGCACATACATCTTCTCTCTGCACGACTTAAAGGTTAACTGGTAGAGAATGCTCCTAGCATTAAGTTCGCCTTTTGTACCATTTTGTGCAATAAAGTTTAAATAAATAACAGATATTTATTTCAGTTCCATGCGAAACAATTTGCTTGTATCAAAATATTCTCAACAGCAAGAGAAAACCATCAAATAATTGCACAACCATAAAAAAAAACAGTCAGCTGACCCCATAAGGACCATACGACCCCGTTTACGGTCACAAAACAAAACAGCACACCTAATAACAAAAGCAATTAGAACGACCATTAATACCACATCTGGCGCCAACCGTTTCACAATATGGCACCAGACACTATGGCATACGACCCCACAGTGACCAGTGACCATGGAAAGATAACGGGTGTTTTTTTTAGTTTTACAATTGGGGTGATTTTGTGGATGTGTTCGAGTGCAGCAATGATGTGCAGTTAAAAAAACATATCGCAACCATTTGGTTTTTTTTTTGCATAATTATTTATTTAATTCTTCATTGCAGAATAAAAAGAAATTTTACAAAAAGCCAAAATTAATGCTACTTAAGCTTTCTATGCCAGTCAACTTTTTGGATTAAGCAGAAACAATAATATAAGTGGCAAGACGAGAAAAAAAAATGTGTGTTCAAAATATTTCATACCAATCATCTAGTCCGATTTTTTCTTTTATCTGTGCTACACACTGTGCTATTAATCTTTGTTTCGTATCAAAATTTAACATGTAAGATTTCAATTGAATGTTAACTCAATCAATAGTGTTGAAAAAAAATATCTCTACGCATTCTTGAGAAAAAAGATCTTAAACTGATCCTATGAGTTTTTTCTTTTTCAAGTACGGAACTTTAAAAACGATTTTTATTTATGGTAAAGCACTATTTAGTTGTCGCGTTGACTCACCACATATATAATTACCATAAACAAACCATCGATAGCCATTTGCATGGAAAACACATTTTTCTCACATAATCAACATAAGTCCACAAAAGGTGCAAGGAATTAGACAGGTTACTAGACCATTAGTGTTTTTTTTTCGCTACTACAACTATGAAAATGTCCTTATGGTGTGGATGCAAATTTACTGCCTTACGTAAGGTTAAAGACCAACAATCGTTTAGTATTTATAACCATATTATTATCTTGATGATTGCCATGTTAGTCTCGTTTGTGATACCTATGGGTCTCCCCAAATTTATCGACGCGGAAATTTGTGTTCATTAACATGTCTGTTTGTGTTGGTCTGGGTGTTTTCTATGCATTTAAAATGTATATAAGTAAGTTTATCAGTTGTCTAGTACCCATAGTAAAAGCTTCAGCTTAGTTTGGGGCTAGGTGGCGCTGTGTAGCCCAGCGTGGCATGTCTTGGGTTATTAATTTATTTATTTCTTATTTATATGTATTACAAGTGGTGTACACAATTACTTTACTACTACATGACGTATAAAAATAATTGTATCCGCCAACAAATTATCTTTTTCATAGCTTCATAACATCAATCAATCATTTGACGACATTCGACTGCCCATACGCATACAAAAACAGACACGCATAAACATAATTCACTATTTACATTTTCATTGGGCTTACACACAAAGACATGCAACCGTAACAATACCGAGAAACGTTAATAATAACGTTATTTTAACGATTTGTTATTAATAACTGCTAATTGTATTTGCATATTAATGGAGGCTTATTTACATGGCGGAATACGTTTAGAAAACGTTAAGAATCTGTATAATTGTCGGTTGATGCTTTCTCTATCTTCAGGGTTCCGCGAGCGGCATGCAAAGACGGCACGTCAGCGAATTGTTTTGTTTAAACACAGACTTCCGAGGAAAGTATTAGTTGTTAAACGATTGCCAGACACGAAGCCCGATGTGTGTTCGTATGTATGTATAATACTAATTTTTAAAATATCCGCTTTTTTGCACGACGTGTTTTGTCACGATTCGTGTAAATGTTTTATAGTCAATTCGTATGATAATTTGTTGTTTTATCGGCTAGTTTATTGCAAGCAAGATTGTAATATTAATAAGTATGTAATGTGCAAGTAAATACAATCAATTTAATATACGTAGTATGATTAGCTTAGAAAATAAATTATTAATTATCGATGTCTGTGTAACATCGGTGCTTTAATAATGATATATAAATAACTTTAAGACGTGTCATGCTTTTGAGAAATGCAGTGCAGATTCTTATAAAACGACCCAGTATAAAATAGGCTTTATGTAAATGAAACCAGTGTGACTCACGTGGTCATACCTACGTAAAATTATCAAAAATCTGACAATATATCGAAATAGATAATGTACTCTGTAAATTTCATATTTAGTTGAAAGTTGTCTAGAGAAATTTGACAGATAAGTTAGGTTGAGGTATGGACGTTTATACAAGTCTCCACGCGCCCTAAACGGGTCCTTATGTACCTACAACCATTGAGTACTTTGCTTAGTTCTAAGTATTTTTTGGTGCGCAGTAAAGATTATCTATCTATGTATCTAATTCATTTGTTATATTCATAAACAAAACTAAATGTCATAATAAGATATTTTCCTTCACATAAATTATACAGAACCACAGCGACTCACAGAGGTTCGCACGTGACGAATGTTTTCTTATCCCAGTTATCTAATTACACGTTGCGCCATCTCTCGAGATTTCCTCGTAATCAATACTTATAGTTTGCAAGATCGGTCGTTAGTTTAATAAAAGATTAGATACATTTACTATACGTTCTGCTTTTAATTTGATTTTAATGTATGATGAACATTTCACATGATTTTGCCAATAACTTAAGATTGTATTGAAAAGAAGTCTATTTTGATGGTTTTTAATAAGTGTATAGCTAACTGGGTCTATCATCGAAGCCTCCAAATGATAAACAATTTGTCGATGGCCCCCCATTTTGACCTCAATTACCTACTTGATCTCTCAGACATTCCCCAGATAGAACCCGTTTTCAACACCTGGGACTCAAAATACATACAGGAAAACCCCCAGTTTGAGTTCAAATGATTGTTGTGCATTGAGAGGTACTTTAAAACGATAATGATAGATAGAGAGATAGAGATAATCGAAACGAACCCTTTTTACATGATAACAAGTTATTAAGGCGGTAGCACACTGAACGCCTAAGGCTTATTGAAGATGAACATAACTTTTTATTAAGGCATTTTATGGTGATAAATTCAATTGAATTTTATTATTAACTAATTAAAACGGGCTTGTTAACATAATCGGGTATCTTATTCTTATACCAGATGTTTCGGACTAGACAGTATAGAAAAGATAACAGTAAAGAATCGCTTGTTAAGTCGTTAAACATACACGAATAACTGGGTATTCGAGAATCATTGAGAGGGATGTTAGGGTGCAACCTATCATCTTTTCGCTATGCCACCCTCACCTGCCCGTGGTGCCTCGTTTGTTATCCAGCCGAATAACAAACGAGGCTCTGGCAACCGACTGAAGTCGGTTTAACCATAACAATTGAAGGCGTAGCTAAATACCACAGGCTGATGACGGGCAGCAGCTTCAACGGTGCGAGAAGCTACGTCCTGCGATCGCCAACCCGCCTGCCCAGGGTAGAGATTATGGGTAAATCCTCCAGATGCTTGCTCAAAGTGGCGAACAACTGTTGATGGTGAAACACACGATGAGAGTGATAGGTCACAGATTCTTTTACCTAATATCATGAATAGATCTAATTCTGTGAATTACATGTAAGTAATTATAGAATCAAAATCTCATTTTTTTATATTATTATCATGACGTTTCACTCACTGACATTCATTTTAAGCACAAACAGCTTGAAGGCAAATTAATTCACATAATGTTAACGATTATCAAAAGATTATATCTGGTGTTCCAATAAAATTTTAATATACTCCTAGTCATTTTATGATAAGTATTCATTCTCGAGGCTGCGCCTGAATGTAAATATTTAGCTTGAATTTTGAAAATAATTAATTGGTTATTATTACAGAGAATATTTTTCGTACCGAATTTGGCTAAAGCTATGTCAACTTGGCACTTGGACTTGACTTAAAACTAGGCATAATGGATTTCGGTAGCCTTAAGGAAAAATGTCCGAATTCAATACGGCAGAGAACCAAAGTCACCGACATAGCTCAACGGATTAGTAAGCTGATGTGGCAGTAGGCTGGCCATATTAGCCGCAGAACCGATAACCGTTGGAGTAAACGAGTTCTGGAGTGGAGACCGCGTCTCGGCAAACGTATGTATGACGCCCTCAGGCCAGGTGGAGTGACGATCTGTGCAGGACGGCTGGCAAGTGCTGGATGCGAGAGGCCCATAACCGATCAAGGTGGCGAACATTAGGAGAGGCCCATGTCCAGCAGTAGACTGATACGGGCTGATGATGTCCGAATTCAATAACAGTTTTAAACTTCTGTAGTCCAGACCTATACTTTGTTTAAAACCAAAAACAATGACGCACAAACCATATTCCTATACCGAAAAATTAAAAAAAAAATGTGAACAAAAACTACCGGCCAGTCATTAGGTCGGATCATAAAGGGTGATAAAACCCTTCGATTAGTGACGTGCCACGACGTTATCGACACATCGAATACCGGTTATCTAGATCTCGGAACAATAACTCCGGTTTCATGAAGGAGTATCGGATGGCCGATCAGAATCGGTCGCAGTCGAATTTATGTGCCGCAGGTTGTTTATCTAAATTGTTTGTGGTTTAATTGGCCCTGTGTTAGGGATATCTTGTGCTGTGCTAAATTAGAATGGTTGGAAATTGGCACGTGGTGTTGTGTGTTTAACGGGATATTATTGATAAGGATTTGTGAATCGGTAGGAGATATGTTGTAAGTAGATTTTAACTAGATAAATATATATGGTATTTAAGTTGTACCCCCATATCTTTTAAATAATAATTCTAGAGACTAAATTGGCAGTGGTGACTGACAAATGATTGATTTGATTACGCAGCTACTTGGGCCTCTTTTTTACTTTCTATTAGGCAACGGGATCATGGATAGATAGTCTTTGTTGCTCTAAATATAAAATATTTAAAGGAAAAAATAATTCAAATATATTTTAGTGTAAGTAAGCATGGCAACAAATTTTTGTGTTGATTTGATATTGATGTATCGCCCAGTCATTGTTGAAAAAGATACTAAAAGTTCCCGAGCTAGCACGATAATTTTGAAGTCACCAATAAGAATAATGCCACTATTTAAAAAATATATAAAAAAACAACGCTGGGGCAAGTCCGCTATACTTATAGTTTTAATTGGCTAGTGGCCTGTCAGTGACCTGTCAGTCACTATTTTCTTAACGCGAATGAACTATAGTTAATATTGCAATTTTTTTTCATTCATTTGCAAAGCGGCGATCGCACAATATCAGATAACATAAATCATCGTTACACATATCATGCGGATGGCGTGTAAAATAACGCATATAATTATTGAACTAGTCAACTTCTTGATATTGTTTATGTTCAGTAACAAAAAGTGATTTCACGAATCAATTGAGACAGAATATACATATGACGCGCGTGCTATGTTAACATAAACTACCTTTCACGATACTTGGAGGAAATCAAGCAGTATGATTTATGTTGTTTTAAATTCCTACTTTGATTTTCTATTAAAGAGATAGTTTATTATAAATAAATAAAATCAATAATAAAAGCTTATCATAAGATTAATAAAAAAAAATGCAGTCAGAAAAAAATTGAATAATAACAATAAATCTTTCTTTTAAAAGTCATTGTAAAAGTAAAGTTTATTACAATTAGCACAACTAATAATCGCAGTCTCAATAAATTAACGATATTATTCAAAATTTTGGATATGAAAATTGGTTCTATAGAGCACTTATAACATAGGACTGTATTAGATTTATAAAGCAAGTCACATAAGTCGTTATAAGTCACACAAGTCAAAAAGTCTACTGTCTTAAAAAATATATTACTCCTTTGCGTTAAAAAAGGCAGCTGACGCTAGAGTCTGGCAGCTACTACCTAAGCCGTATAATTAAAAAGATAGAGCTTTTTACCAGCACATCCTCGTGTTTCTTCCGATTCTAGAACATATCCGTCGTTTGGTGGATCATTTAAATGAATAAATATCGACATCAATTATTCTTTTTCTATAAGGCACATCACTAATGCAAGCACATGGCGTTACTCACGTGCTGGGTAATTGGCCGGGCGACCCCACCGCCATGCTGTTTGTTTGTAGTGACATTTGCGAAAGTGAAAATCGGAAAGTAACCATTTTGAACAGCTATATGGGTTACCGTTTTATGATTGCTGATAAGACTCAATAAATGAGTAAATATGTACTATAACTTTAAAAGAATCATTGAATCATGAATGGATGAGACTATAAATACGGCTTCTATCTCATCATTTGCCTATTATTGCAGTCCACTGCTGGATATAGGCTTCTCCAGGAGTTCGCTACTTTATGCAAAGATCTGGAGGCTTTACCCATAATCGCCACGCTGGGCGATTCGTTCTCGGCCTGTGGTATTTAGCTACGGTTGCCAGGGTTTTGTTTCTTTTTCGGCAGGATGCCCCACGGTTGTTGAAGGGGGCTGGGAGCGAAAAGGTAATAGATCGCTCAAGGAAGGAATCAATCATCTTTTAGATGACCCCGGACGGGCGGCTCAAATTCGAGAGAAGATTCGCTATGCCCTACCTCTCTCAATTGAACCTCTCGACTTATATTCCCTTAGTGGTCGTCTACGATACCCACAGGATAAGATGGGATGGTCCTTTTCTAAATTCAAACCACAAAGACAAAATGGTACTGTTACTTAGGGTATTATTTACCCATTTATTAAAGACCACACAGTACTCACTAATCGCTTGTGATGAAGCAACAATAAGAAACATTTCACACTCTTCAATTATCTCATGCCAAAAATATAATTGCTCTGAAACCGAACTACGAACCTTAATCCTCAAAATCCAACTCTAACTCTTAAAGCATAGAGTGCTTTTTCCATTTCAACAGTGTAACGTACAGTCGGCATAATTAGCGGGTATTGAAAGTGATGTATAATTAAAATGTGGTTCTTTTTGTACGCCTAAACGAAGGTTAGCGTTAGGAATATAATTATTAGCCATTAAGCTTTCACTGGCTGGTGGTAATTGAAAGATGAATTTGTTTATCGGAATAAGAGGTTTTGTTTTGGAATGTTTTTGGCTATTTTTTATCTATCGCTTCGTGTGTATGTACTTATAAAAAAAATAAAAAATATAGTTTTAAATTTACCAATAGGCGCCTTACCTTTTCATTTAATTATCCTCTACCCCAAGGTGGTATGGAAGAAATCATTCAAAGCGATAAGACTGCCTAAGTTATACTTTAATATGACATGTCATGCGACTTCTTTTAAGGCAACTGTTTGGTGTGCAATAAAGAATATCTTTATTATCTAAGTATTATTCAGGCTCAGTCTGATTGAGTGGTAGTTAAAACCTATGACACAATGGTCGCGGTTTCAATTCCCACCCGGGACAGACACTCGTGTGATGAACATTTGTGTTCGTTCCATGTCTGGGTGTTTATATTTGTATTTAAGTACCTATATTTTGTGTTTTGGTACCTTCATTGTTCTAATACCGATTACACAAGTACAAACTACTGACTTTGCTTTAGGTATGTAAAGTTGTCCGATACTGATACTGATCAGGGGTCAGGGCAGGGGTCACTATCAATTGAGTCACCGAGCCAGTCGATTAAGCTACTTACTTTCCTTTCGGAGCAATGTATGTGATGTTGTCTGATACCGATAACATATATAACATAAAAAATGTACTGTGAATTATTTACTCCTGTAAACATTGTTGGCATCAAAGTACATGTCTATCTCATAGTACCTAATCTTTCCCCACGAATACCTACTTATACCAAACCATCATAAAATTATGTACCTCAATTCCATAATCATAAAGTCTATATTGCCACATCCGATTCAAGAAAGGGATAGATCAGCATCCCTAATATAATGGCGGGATGTGATTTGTCGCGAGCCGAGACCACGCCCCTTATTTGATTTAGCTATTTGCTCTTAGGGTGTGAAGTACCTACTCATATTTGTAGTGTATATGTGCGTACCATAGTATAGCACAGGACTGTGAATGGCTTTTAAATAAGAAGGGTGCCATAGAACTTGAGATAAACAGCGGACAGCGGCTAGAAGATATCGTCTTTAGTGCGAATCGGAACCCGGCTTTTTCATCATCATCATCAGCCCGTATCTGCTGGACATAAGCCTCTTCAAATGTTCGCCACTTTGATCGATCTTAGGCCTCTCGCAAACCGTCACTCCACCTGGCCTTAGGGTGTCCTATTTGCTGATACGCGGTCTATCTCCAGAACTCGTTTACCCCAACGGTTATCGGTTCTGCGGCTGATATGGCCAGCCTAATGCCACTTCAGCTTACTAGTCTGGCTTTTTATAGTAGCACAAAATACTGGCGCCCTACGCTATTTGTGGAACATAGAGACAGCAGTGTCAAAATATCACATACCTATCACATTACATATTTTTTCATAAAACCCTAATTTAGCTCATAAAAATATGTAGACTCCTAACAAGAAGTATTTGAATTGCGCTTTTTTTAATTTACTCACATTAATAGAATAGAATAGAAACAGTTTATTTGGAACATTAGGACAATCAATGGCATGTTAATAGTTTTTTAGAGACAATTTGATAAGCCTGCAGGATCCATAAATTAAAATCTTAGATTTTATTTAAGTTTACTTACATGAGTTATCTGATATCGGCAAAACAGGTGTTGTCAACGCCAAAATAATCTGAAAAAAGAAAGAAAAATTAACGCATCCATTCCCTTGCGACCAGATCAACTGGAAACACGATAAAAGTAAGAAATAAACAAAAAAATAAAGAAAAACGCTATAAAATAAATACATATCCGAAGCCATTTAAAACATCGACGAACCTCATTAATTTTTATACATTTCTCACGGCAAAAAGAATAAACTTATTTTGCAAAAAAATACAAATTGAATACAAACAATAGATATTTCGCCCATCACTATCGGTTTTGTATCGAACATTTATCGTATATCCGATATTTCTACGTCTGAGAATTAAATTACCGTTGTGTTTGATACAAAATTCGCACGCATTAAAAAAGCAGGTGGTCTTTACTTTATGTTGGTACATTAGAGTCATTTGGTGTTGTTACTATAAAGTTAGCAACAACATACGGTATCGAATTTATGTAGGGTTGCGAATGATCACTATTTGAATCGGTAGGTTATTGGAACAACAAGTGTTAACTATTCTAATTCGCCCTTCGTTCTCTAGATAGGTAGGTACTTAATATTTTTAGTAGATATGGGGATGTAAGGGAGCCACTTATCATATTTTCGCTCCAAGCCACTCTAATCTGCCCGTGGTGCATCCTACCGAATAACAACCGAGGCTCTGGCAATCCACTGGTGGTAGTATAACCATCACAATTGAAGGCGTAGCTAAATAAGAGTAAGAAGTATCAGTGGGTTGGCCATATCAGTCGCAGAACCGATAACTATTGGGGTAAACGAGTTCTGGAGTGGATACCGCATCTCGGCAAACGTAGTATAGGACGCCCTCAGGCCAGGTGGAGTGACGATTTGTGCAATAAGCCTGAATACGAGAAGCCTGTTGCCTCACTTTTTGTAAGACATTTGTAACCTTATTTTGTATTTATGTGTAAATAAAGAATTTTGAATATGTAAAAAAAAATATTTTCCAAAATTTTATTCAGGTCGTTATTTTATACCGAGTTATTTTCACAACTCAAATAGGTCACTAATTTTGTGACCATCAGACTAACGAATAAAACCACAACTAGAACACGATTAACATAAAAAATTCAACCCCATGCAGACAACCCTGTTTACGAGATATCGTATTTTACAATTACAGAAACGCGGTACACATCAAAAGGGTTAATTTTATACCCCCTACAAAGTAATTATTAATGCGGTCGCTTAATTTATGGCGGTTTAACATCACTTTGACCTTTAAAAGTAATGCTGATAATAACTAAGTAGAAATGATTGCATGTCTTGGAAAAACAATTTTTAACACAAACGCCAAACGATGCTGATAATTTTGTTATTTGTCAAATTGAAATTCTAACTTTGTAACTTTTTTTGCCAAAGTGGCGGTCAATTTGTCACAGTCTATTGTCCTTTCATTAAAGGCTAATAGTGATAGATGCAATTTGTTTTTAACGCAAGTTAACTCAATTAACGCAGTTCATGTACAAAAAAAGGAACTGTACAACACTGGCTAAGAATTTCATAAAAATTGGATAGACTTTTATGAAATTTCTTAGCGGTTTTCTAAGCCTGTAATTTTAAAACAATAACAAGTACCAATACATCTAGGTAGCTGCAGAACCGATAACCGTTGGGGTAAACGAGTTCTGGAGTGGAGACCGCGTCTCGGCAAACGTAGTGTAGGACGCCCTCAGGCCAGGTGGAGTGACGATTTGCGCAGGACGGCTGGCAAGTGCTGGATGCAAGAAGCCCAAAATCGAGCACAGTGACGTACCTTGGGAGAGGCGTATGTCCAGCAGTGGGCTGATGTGGGCTGATGATGATAATACTTCTAGGTACTATACGAGTATTACCTATTTTAGATATTAGTTTTAAAATCGTTGTTGTTTTTACTATTATTTTTAACAATAAACTATATAGTCTGTCTTTCCCTCCTCATCTATCCAAGTCTTACTCTCAGTCCTTTACTATCCAATCCATTCGCCTGTGGAATTCCCTTCCTCTTTCCATCAGACGTTCTCAGTCACTTCCTGTCTTCAAGTCCCATCTAAAATCCTACCTCAGGTCCCGTTAATAATACTGTCCTTTCTGTTATTTTGGTATTTATTACTTGTAATTATTTATTTTATTACGTGTGTTTATGTGTATATTATGTATTATAAAATATGATGTCTTTATCTATTTATATATTGTATATTATAATTATTGTATATAATATGTATCTATATGTCGTATATCTATTGAAACAGTTTGCACGACGTTGCCCCTCTCTTCAGAGAATTTACACTTCCTCTACCTGAGGGTTGTCTGGAAGAGATCGCTCACTAGCGATAAGACCGCCTAGATTGTACCACAACATGTCTGTATCACCTTTACTGTATTTACTCTGTGTTTTTGTGCAATAAAGAATATCTATCTATCTATAGTCTACCCCTCTGGGAGAAAGGCGTGACGGTATGTATGTATGTATGTATGTAAACTATGTAGTTTATTGGGTATGAATCTGTGGAAAAAGGTATAATGATTGGTGACAAATCAATGCCGTAGGAAGGGAAGATCCTAACATAGATTATATTGCTTCAATTGTAGGCGTATCTATGAGTATTTTTGCAATAGCACTACCATTACCCATCTAGGCATTATTGGGCGAGCTCGCTCTATCGTAAATTCTATCTAACGTAGCTTGAAACCAGGCGAGTTTTTGTATGACAGAGGGGCTAACGGGCCTGAAGGTGATAAATGAACCCTTAAAACAAGAACAGAAAAGTCACAGGTTGGTCCTTGGAAAAATTGTAGGCTCGCTCTTTGAAAGTCCATAAGTGAAGAAAAAGATGGGATCACGCGCTACCCATCTACTTAAAAAATACTTTTTTATGGTAGCTCGACATAATGACTTCCCTACGCCTGATGGAAAGCGAAAGAGAAGTCCAAGTCGCTGTGACAACGGAAATGTAACTTTGAGCTATTGTGCTAACTGCACTGTGAATGCAAATTTTCTCTCTCTTATTGTATCTTTCTTTTGTTTCAGTCGTCATGCACAAAGACAAAGAGGACATCCACGGGCATCGGCGCGAACATTCGCCGTACGACCACGCGATGCCTGACGGCGAAATGTTCCTACAGGTAAACATTGTTTTTTTATGCTGGGAGTAGTATAGTGTGAGACTAAACATAAGGGACAATAGGTAAATTATTAGGCAGATTAGTTATGAGGATATTACTGAGAAATAAAGGAGCCTTGAAGATTATTAAAAGACTTATAGAGGTAGCCTTGCGAAGTTTTGCAATTCCATTGGATTCGTGTCATTCTTACACTTGGTTAAAATTCGTTTCTACGTAACGATTTTGATTTTCTTTTTGTAAGACCTAATGAGAATATTCTTCCTTCTACCCTTGCATTTCAAAGGAATTGATTAGTTAGGGGAGGGAGGAGAATTCTCAATGTAATCAGTCTTAAGGAAGTCCTGTCAGCTCATTATCAACATTTCCTCGAAAGTATTGTCAGAAGTATTCCGCCTTCAATCAATCAATCACTGCTGCTGTTTTTATCCCTTGAATTTGCTTAAATAGGCAATCTAAGTAAGATTGATTACAAAAACATATAATTTGAGCTGGGGATGTAAGGGCGATCTATCACCTTTTCGCTCTAAGCCATCCTCACCTGCCCGTGGTGCATCCAGCCGAACAACAAACGAGGCTCTGGCAAACCGACTGGTGGCGGTAAAACCATCACGATAGAAGGCGTAGCTAAATACCACAGGTCGATGACGGGCAGCAGCGTCCCCGGAGCAAGAAGCTACGCCCGGGTACCACAGGGCGTAGAACCCGCCTGCCCAGCGTGGCGATTATGGGTATATTCTCCAGAAGCTTGCCCTAGGTGGCGAACAACTGGAAAGGCCTATGTCCAGCAGTAGACTGCAATAGGCTGATGATGATGATGATAGTTTGAGCTCAAATCAAGGTTTCCCTTATATACTTTCATATTCAGTGGACGCGAAGGGCGTGATAAATAAATTTCCCCAACAATTAGCATTATGACCGCATTAATTCAATTAATCCCAAATTAAATACCACTAAATTATTAAATAAGCCTGTGACAAACACGTAATCCCTAATAGACTTGCTAAACATTCGTATACAATAATAAAACAGCATTAAAACTACGCAATAAAATATCTCAAAGTAAAGTTAATCATTCGATAAAGGGCTCATTATAAACTCGTCGTACTTATTTATAGGGTATTTATTAAGGGCCAGCGGTAATAAATACATGAATTGACCGTTCGTTAATATATCAATGCGTACGCGCCGCTATAAATATCTGCCACTCGGAACCGTATTTCATATTTTACGTTTTCGACTCGCGGTGAGGCGCGTTTCCAATGTTTGGGCGATCCATTGTTTTCGAAGTCGGGAATTTTGGGGCACGGTTTTCAATTCGACACTATTTTTAAGTCATCTAATTTGTCTTTTATTTTAATTTTGTCTTTCTTATTCAACTATATCTGAGTAGGTAAAGCTTTTTTCCATGTCCCTCCTTAATTTCTGTTCCCCTGCATTCCTGATCCAATATTTTCTAGCTTCACGGTTCAATTATAGTTGTTTCCCCACACGACAAATAATCGGTTTTGTTTATATGGACTTTAGTATATTCACAGAATTATTTAAAAAAAAAATTAAACCGACTTCAAAAAAACACAAACGACCAAAACTAAAAAGCGATAAATAAGGTAAGTAATTCTATCCTTAATACATAATTATTTAAATATTACAATTATCACTTATTTTTGAAGTCGGTGCCAGCGTCTCGGTACCTAACGTAGACCGTTGTTGTATGACGCGCGCGGCCGGCAAATCCACACGACAATATACATTTATTTGTTTGGCTGGCACCGACTTCATAAATAAGTGATAATTGTAATATTTAAATAATTATGTATTAAGGATAGAATTACTTACCTTATTTATCGCTTTTTAGTTTTGGTCGTTTGTGTTTTTTTGAAGTCGGTTTAATTTTTTTTTTAAAATAATTTTATTTCTCTATTTTTAGTTGCGTTAATGTGCTGTGACCTTGAATAAAGGCTAATTAATGTCCTTAAGAGTTTTACTTAGGAATGAAAAATTTTGCTTTAAGTCAAGTGAAGACTTTGCGATCTAGAATCAAGCATATCACTTACCAAATCACTTGCCCTATTAGCCCTGCATAAGTACATACTACTACCTAGTTTAAAATCAACCAATGTCAGTACTGTCCCCTAACTCCTTACCGTTAAGGAGTTCTGTGGCTTCATCATCAGCACCAGATGTTGACGCCCGGAAACATATACCTGAATAAAATATGATTACGTAACAAAAACACCATATGAGCATACAATTTTCGGTTGTTGCCCTCAATTTCTCCAGGATCCCATCATCAGATCCTGACTTGGTGATAATGGGACCACCTCGGAAGTGTCCTCTGTCGAACTGTCGAAAAATTTTTGAAATCCATCCATAATTGACGGAAATATCGGTGAACAAACATAAAAAAAAAAAAATATTATACATACAGACGAATTGAGAACCTCCTCCTTTTTTCGAAGTCGGTTAAAAAGAGCATCGACTGAGTTTGTCTTGTTTTGAGTAAGAAGTGATTTATTTTTAAATTTCAATAAGTAAGAAGTAATATTTTAATATTACATTTGGCTTATTAGCGAATGTACCAGTATAATTCGAAAAGTGAACTCGGCTTATAAAAAAAAAACAAATATTCGTAACTCCTACAGTACTTAATACTCATATTATTAATCACAATTGTCGTGCCGTATCGTCCGTCAACATTGGAACCAAGCCCGGTGGCGGTATTTCTGGAACTTCAGCCATAATTCAGGAAATAGCACCGAACTTGGGGGAAATTTTCTGTTGCCTCATGTTGCGAACAAACTGCATTTCGGAGTTGCGAAAGTTTTATTGGCACAAATGAAATAAGGCCAAATTATTACGTTCCTGTATGAAATTCACTAAGCTAGTACAGTGATCGCAAGCACCGCCTATAGACCCAAAAGTCTGGAATACGAGTCCTGAAAAGCTATTCTTGGGTTTGTCTTGTTTGTTAAGATAAATATCTACGTAAGTTTATCAGTTGTCGTGTTGTGGCGATGTGTAGCCCAGCGTGGCATGTCTTGGGTTATAATAATTATTATTATACTGCACCGTATAGTCAACCATATGAACACATCCATTGTAACTGTTGCAGGCACTCAACGGGTTCCTGATGATCCTCACGTGCGAAGGTGAAGTGTTCTTCGCGACGCACAGCATCGAGAGTTACTTAGGCTTCCATCAGGTTAGTTAACTTTTTTCCTTGGCTGTTCTTTTCCAATATCTTGGCATGCTGTGTTTATTATTTTCATTTCTGTTATTTTTTAATTTTTTATTATATTTTAATTTCATTTGAGCCTCCCGTTTCTCTTTCCTTTTTCCCTTTTCTATCGGTGATAATCATCATCATCAGCCTTTATGTTTCCACTGCGAGTATAATCCTTTTAAATTAATTGTGCCAATCAACTTTGAACGCAATCTAGTATCTTTGTATTTCCTCAAACGAGTTTAGTATTGATCATTCTTTTTTATAACTATAAACTTTCAAATATCTCACCAAAGCATCAACGAAGAACATCAAGCTACGCCCCAACTCAAATTCTCCACGCTCATTATTCAGATTTACGTAAACACATTCGTTTAGAAACGCACCCCAATAATTACCGGGCCATTTCAGACCCCAAGTAAAGTTGCTTACTCCATTAGCCAGCGGGCCACCTGGCGTAAACCCGAGCCAATTGGGAACCATACAGTCGACCCTTGTGGCCGAAACCTTTTGTGTCAGTTCGGATACAGTTAATACTAACCTTTCTATTTTATTTTATATCTATTTTATATTATTTTCAAAAAATAATGTGTCTAAGTATCAGTTGTCTAGTACCCATAGTACAATCTGGGGCTAGGTGGCGCTGTGTGGCCCAGCGTGGCATGTTATTTATTTATTTATTCTATGTTGTGGAAAAAGTGAAACTTATTGCCGGCGATAGAAAAGGACCTTCCTTTGAAGTGGATTCATCTCTCAAGCCACGCGAATGGTGATTTCTGTGGAATCAATGGATGATTACCCGAAGCCGTAGTGAAATCATCATCATCCAACCTACAAACGTTCACTACTGGACTATTAGGCCCTCATCTATGACAGGCCTTAGTCACCACGCTCACATAACACTGCTAATGTATATTACATAACACTGTTACACATACGATACTTTATTCATACTATGGGTTTGATAAAAATAAAAATTGAGTTTCAGTTCTGAGTATGGGGAACCTCAAAAATTTATTGTTTCTTTTTTCTATTTTTGTATGAAAATCTTAATACGGTTCACCGAATACATCTACTGACCAAGTTTCCACAGTATAGCTCTTATAGTTACGGAAAAAGCTATGACATTCGGACGGACAGATGGACAGACATCACGAATCCATAAGGGTTCCGTAGCCGAATGGCAAAAACGGAACCCTATTCATTCTTCACACACCAAAACAGTTACAATTCAAACAGAAACGATTTTTATAACTTCTTATGGATCTACGTACCTATATGTATTCTTGGGGACGCCCATATCAGCAATAAATTCTGGTACTTAATACAAGAAAACCTTAATTAAGACCATTTGATTATTCTTATTGGATAACGCATTTATTTCTTTTACTACTTATGTGCTTGAATCTTATTTTTCTCGAGTTTAAGACATGCAAGTTTTATGAAAATTTGTGTACAAATAATTTTACAAAATACATAATGAAATCATTCAACACAATATTATTTTAATGTACTCGTAATATAAATAACCAGCATAAACAAACATTCGAATTTTAAATTACGATTGGCATTGTGCCCCATAAAGCACCCCGTCAGTGATTACCCCAGCTCCCCACTTCCCCATCTCCCCACTTCCCCACCGGCGCTGGTGCCACGTGCCGAACGCAGGAAGTGCGGAGTGGCCGACTCGATTTAATGATCCCAAATCGATTTGTTTTAATCGCAAACCACCCCACTATGATCGCATTGCGCTTATAGAATAGACGACAGAGGGTCCCAATAGGTAGATAATTCGGTCCTCCTCTCATTATTGGGAGCAGACGGGTCCGTTTTGTGATAAATGAGATGTCAATCGAACTACCTGTTTATAATGTCGGTCAACTTAATTGAAACATGGGGTCCTGTCACTGTCACATTGGTTTTCTTGTTACTCACTTATGGCTATTTTTAATTTATTGATTGATATTTGGTAGAGACACACTCACACAGTAAAATCACAAAAATTTTACATTAATGTTAGACTTTTAAGTTCGTACTTACTGTCCAAGACATTAAACTTATTTTTTAATTATAAAAAAAATATGATGTCGACTTCCTCTTCCGGTCTGGCCTCCGGTCTAGCAATACGCATCATGGCTACTAAGGACAAATAAATTCATTCTTCTTCTTCAAACCAAACCTTTCAATCCACAAAACCAGCATCTACAGTACGCTACAGTCTCCGACACTTACTTAAGTAAATGACAATAAAAAGTAAATAATCATGGCATGTTATGAGACGGCTGGGCTTTAATAAGAGGCTAAAGCATAGGTTTTTTTTTAAACTTAAAAGAGAAACATTTTGAATTTTCAAATGTTCGATTTTTTATTCTAGAAAGTATCTATTTTAAAGTTAATTGGTTAGTATCTGATAAAAGATCTATCTAAGTCTAAAATTTAAAAGGTGTATTATCTTTATATGTCAAAAAATTGTGGTAACACTGCAATGTAATGTCTTGTTGGTTGGTAGAGATCGGCACTGACATAATTACTTTTTAAGTCTAAGTTTGTTCTAATCTTTTTATTTTCGTCATCTTGACGTGTTGAACTTTTACAAAATTTTTAAATTTTTAAACGTCCAAATCTTTCAACATTTGCCCTCCGTAAATATTATTATACTTACCACAGTCTTAAGTTCCATCTGCTTGTTAACTACTCTATAGTCTACATAGCGAATGTTGCTCAGGTAACGAAATTACTCGGTCGTAGCCATGAACACAAAGGCGGTCGGGGGTTGAAACAAAATTTATATATGATCGCGACTGAAAGTTTTATGGCCCCGGTACGATTTGAGCCAAACTTGGGGTTTTTACTTCTGATAGCAATATTTCATTGTGAACTTTATTAGCTGTAATGTTCCGTTCATTAACGACCGTTTTGGTGTTGCGTTGTTTTGTGTCGCAGTTTTTATTTATAAGTATACCTACCTCATCGTAATTGGTAGGATTGTTACTGCGTAGAACGTTTGGTGGGAAAGGGAAATCTATTTCTGTTAGTCTGATAAGCCTTTGTAGACCTGAAATACGGACACTAAAACAGCCTTAATTAACATTTTCTTTAAGATCGAGTTATGTAGTGATTCTGTGTGACTACATGATACTTAGAAAAAAAGATGCATAGATGCGTTTTATCTTCTAATTACACTATAACATAAATCGGTAGGACGATGTGGCAGTTTTTCCGTATGATGGCAGCTGTATACCGTACTATAACATTTCAAAAAACCTTTTAACCTTTCCAACGTCCACACTAGTTCCCCATCCATTTCCATTTCACTCGGTGAAATGAGCCCGATAACGAACCCGACGATAAGCCTTTTTAATAAAACCTAAAGCCTTTTCGCGTCACTTATAGCGGTAATTAATATTTCGTACAATAATCAACTGGAGTGAATAATTAAAACTCGGGGGCCGCCAACTTGCTTATCATATTATTTTGATTAATAATTCAAGTTTGTCGCTGTTGTGCCCAAATGGGGTTAAACTTTTTTTTTATATATATTACAGTCTTTGGAAAAGGTAATTTAATTATCGCTTTATCGCGAAAGTGAATGAGTTTCCCTTCGGTGATAAAGGGCACGACTTAAATTACATTTCTTACAATTTTTCACGTTTTAGGACACAAAACTAGATAGTATAAAAGGTTTATTGATATCATATCCAATCATATTGGCATTTTGTGCTCCGGTGTGTTAATGTGTTCTTTCTCATATGATTGACTAATGCACATTATATTTTGGAGCCCGATCTCTAGTAAAAAACGACATCCTTTCATTGTTACCCCCAGTTAGTTACCTCATTCCTTAAAGGCTTTCTAGTTTAAATTACCAGCTATCCAGGTTAGGTTGATTTATAATAGCCAGATTTCTAGAACCAGAGTTTTTCAAAACTGCAAGTTTGAAGAAAGAAAATAGCACAAACTACTCAAGAATTTGTAACATTCCTACATTTCTACAAGTATCAAGTTCTTCAACTTACGAAATATATAACTTAAAAAAGAACGATTAAGTACGGAAGGTATCATCAATCATTTACAACGTCTTTCTTAAAAATACACAAAATATACAAAAGTAGGTCACAAATAAGTTCTTCAAACATCCACTTTTACGAATACCGTAATTTAACAAAGATAAAAAGCGTATAAACACCGAAAACTCCATCATCATTTATCAACCCCACGAAAAAACCACGGAACAGAAAAATGTTGTGCCAAAACAATGGCATATCAACAAAACACTGGTTTGTAACGTGGCAACCGTTCCCTCCCCAAATAGAGAACAAAAAGCAATTACCCAACAAATCATCCTCTGACGTTTAATGCCATCGCAATATGTTCCAACTCACATAGTTGGGTTCCAAGGAACCCTACTCCGCACCCACCTATAGCGTATATTGCTCTATGCTCATGATTCATTTACATGTCAACGTTAGAATAGGGGGCCCAGTGCACTGCCTTGAGGGACCCCATTGATTATCAATTAGTTTTGTGCATGCATCATATATTTTCGACGCGTTATCCACAGTGTTTACACGGTACTTTGTAACATGACGTGCTAGAAACGAACGGGTATCGATAACATTGCAATTTGTACTCTATAAAAGGCCGTTTAATGTACAAAATTGCGTTTTTGCGGTGTCAGAATTAACTTGTCCGTCTTCGTTACAGATGATGTTTTAATGATCACATTTGAATCGATTTTTGGGGTTATCGACGCTTTATTGATTTATGAACGGTTTGATGACTAGCTTTTTTCACGACTTCATTCCTTTTTGTGTCTTAATTACCTTGTTATTTAGTTTTTTCAGAGGATATTTGGTCAGTTTTCAAATTCTTTAACTTTTTTGTGGATTTTTTGTAGATAACTTTACCACTTCGAACTATTCTTTATTTACTGATAACAATAACGTTGATATGCAATAGATATCTTGTGCAAAAACGAGTTACTTTAAGTACTAAACTTACTAGTTATCATAGAGACTTATTAGATTGTTTTATCTTGGTAAATAAGCACAATTATTATTAGTATAATATTGTGCATGTTATTGGTTTTGATATCAATGTTACAGATACAAATTTTACTTTCTTCGGACTTATCAAATTGCGAAACATCAGCATTAATCGATTGTGATGTTTCGTGATTTACATCAGTTACTTGCCATTTGTCACAGCGACTTGGGTTTCTCCTTCGCTTTCCATCAGGCGTAGGGAAGTCATTATGTCGAACTACTATAAAAAAAAACATAATTCTATCTGGGGGGATGTAAGGGAGCGACCCTTCACCTTTTCGCTCCAAGCCACCAAACCACCTGCCCGTGGTGCATCTGCACTGCGTTCGCCAAATCACCTGCCCAGCGTTTTATTATGGATCCAGCAGTGGACTGCAATAAGCTGTGTAGTGGTCCCAATTTCTATTACAATGCTGTGCAATAAGAAAATGTTGTAATTATATGAAATAATTTCTCATTACAGTCAGACATAGTCCACCAATCGGTTTACGAGCTCGTCCACTCGGAAGACAGGGAGGAACTCCAGAGACAGCTGCTCTGGAACTCGTTCCTGCCTCCGGAGGTCAGCAACTTGACGCTGCAGGATGTCCTGAGGCCGGACAGGACGCACTTGCTGGAGAGAAGCTTCACCGTCCGGTTTAGATGTCTACTTGATAATACTTCGGGATTTTTGGTTAGTATTTTTTTTATTCATTATGGGATTGCGCTTGGCCACAATTCACCTGGTGTTAAGTGATATTGAAGCCTACGATGGAGCACGCGTACCCAGAAAATACCGATTCACTCTCGCCTTGAACACCTCAAGATTATATGTCTCCGGAAACAAAGAGTCCGGCAAGGAGTTCCATAGTTTGGCCGTTCGCACCAAGAAAGTATTGGTTTTTACTTTTATCATAACATGAACGTTTTCATGTACTGATATTTTTCATGTCCGGTTTTACTAATCACATTATAGGCTTTGCACCCTACAGTGTTAAGTCGAAAATTGTTGCTGGATTCCTATTAGTACATAATCAAGAAAATTACTAAGCGGCAGAAAAATCATCTAATGGTTAACTAACAAACGGTGATAGCAAAACTCGTGAAGATAACATCAGGGACTTTTTACCAATTATTGAATCATTCCTAACTTGTATTGGGTGGATATTTTCTTATAAAGAGAAATCACACACTTTTCAATCAAACTGTTCCTGATCTATATGATCCATTCAAAGCTGCTGTCATTATCAGAGTCTCGCAGTCCGTTGCTGAACATATAAATAGTTTAAATAGGCTATCTAGGCGAAAATAATTGCTCTAGCTAGGCGAAAATAATTGCTAGCCATAGGGCGTCCTACAATACGTTTGCCCTGAAGCAATCTTAACGAAACCTAATTCCAATTTTTCAGAGGTTAGACATCCGGGGCCGCATCAAAGTCCTCCACGGGCAGAACAAGAAGACAGAGGAGCCTCCTCTGGCGCTGTTCGCGATATGCGCGCCCTTCGGCCCTCCCAGCCTGCTGGAGATCCCGCAGAAGGAGGTCATGTTCAAGAGCAAGCACAAGCTCGACCTGTCTCTAGTCTCTATGGATCAAAGGTGATTGAAGATAATGATTTATTTATTTATTAGAAAATCAACAGCGTTTACAATATGACGATTAAACAGTGTTACACAATAATAAGGCCAATAACAGATTTTCCTACAATTTACAAATAGTTACGCTTAGTGAAGAACACATTCAAATTCAGACATATATCTACATATTTATAGCATTCGAGTGCAGTATATTTCATGTATGACAACAGCAGCCACATTCAAACATCACAACATCAACACACTCCTAATGATGATTCAATACTTTTTTTATTCGAAATGGGTACTTGCATGATGTTCAGCGAAATTGAAGTCTCTGTTAGATAGAGCCAAAGTTCCGACTATGGGGTCACTGTTGCTTATTAGCGGGTCGTTCACGGCCTATGGGTAACCTACCTACCACCTGTGGCCATAAAAAAAATACTTTGTGTTTCCAATAACACCATATCATCACATGGCCATAGCATCATCCAAAGTATGTCTTAATTCCGACCATGTCTAATTGCTAATAGGCCCAAATCGAATTATAGTGTGACTAACAGTTTTATAGACAACTAGCAGCCCGTCCCGGCTTCGCACGGGAGACTAATTTTTCTACACCTTCGGTTACATTGTTTAAATTTTACCAAGGGTCCCTAATTTTTTTCAAAATGAAATGTAGCCTATGTCAAATTGGAAGAATGTAGCATTCTATTGGTGAAGGAATTTTTTAAATCGGCCCAGTACTTTTTGAGCCTATTCATTACAAACATACAAAAATAGGCACAATCTTTCCTTTTTATAATACATATTAGAGTAGATGTAGATAAAAAGGCTGCATGTAACCCATGGCTGCACTGACCCAAAGAATAACCTGTTGTATAAAATTCGATACAGCCTCTATTTTATCTGTATCCTGATTCAGTTGTGAACATCAAAGGTACCTTCAATCAAATTTTATTAAATTTTCAAGCCAATGCAAAGATCGAAACAGTAACAGACCATATTTATTTAATTGAATTTTACTTTATGAACATGCATGTCTATTTATTGAAACAGTCGTTTCAGTAAGTTCAATACGTGCTGACAATGTCATCAAAATATGTTTCGTTTGTCGGATATTTTCTGAGACAGGTTTATCCTAGCCTCTCTCATAAATAGCTGATTACTACTAATTAAATAAGTACCATACTCACTAGTATGAAAGGCGTAGCTAAATACCACAGACTGATGACGGGCAGCAGCGTCACCGGAGCGAGAAGCTATGCCCTTGCGATCGCCAAATCGCCTGCCCAGAGTGGCGATTATGGGTATATCCCCCAGATGTTTGCCCTAAATACCGAACAACTAGAGAGGCCTATGTCCAGCAGTGGACTGCAATAAGCTGATGATGATGATGATACTCACTAGAGTAAACTTGTGATAAATAAACTTATTCTCAGGCTTCTTATCAGGCTCCAATAAAGTATTAGATATAAATGCGGTTTATGTGTGTCGTTTCAATACCTAATATTTTATATAATTAAATACATTCTTTAAAAAATATGTTTTGTTTCTTTTCAGGGGTAAAATGCTTCTAGGATATACTGATGCAGAATTAGCAAATATGGGTGGCTATGATCTAGTACATTACGACGACCTAGCATACGTGGCCAGTGCTCATCAAGAATGTAAGTATAATATTTAATATGTTATGAGTAGGAACTTAAGCTGCCCCTTCGGAAGCCTCTTTAAAAATCTGTAGTCTATAGAAATGTATCTAGACCATTCTGAGGATTTGGTACTAAGTAACTTTGGTAGTTATAATATTCGCTTTAAAATTATGCATTTAATCAATTGCGAGATGGCTGGCTGGGGTTAGCAGGAAGCGACCCATCATCTTTTCACTCCAAGCCAACCTCACCTGCCCGTGGTGCATCCTGCCGAATAACAAACGAGGCGCTGGCAACCGACTAGTGGCGGTATAACCATCACAATTAAAGGCGTAGCTAAATACCACAGATCGATGACGGGCAGCAGCGTCACCGGAGCGAGAAGCTACTCCGCGATCGCCAACTCGCCTGCCCAGCGTGGTGATTATGGGTATATCCGTGTATGTAAGTGGCAAACAACTGAAGAGGCCTATGTCCAGCAGTGGACTGCAATAGGCTGATGATGATGATGATGAAGATGGCTGGCTAATGCTGGATGCAAGAAGCCTAGGATCGAGCAAATTGGAGAGGTCTATGACCAGCAGTGCAGAGGCAATGTTAATTCAATAACAATTAAAAAGTTAAGCTCTGAAATTAATTACCCACTATACCTACTCCTCTACCTGAAGGTTGACTGGAAGAGATCGCTATCAGCGATGAAACCACCTACAAGTAAGTAAGTATAGTTACTGCAAAAAGATTTGTTATACTTTTTACAGTAAAGTATACTTTTTATTGTAAATGTTTTTGATTTTTTCTGCAGTAAAGAATATCGATCTATGGTAACTGTCTCCATGGTATTACTTTCGAAGTTTATCATCAACACAAACCTCTATCAGTCCACTGCTGGACATAGGACTCTATCAATGTTCACCACTTTGATCGGTCCATGGCTTTTCGCATCCAGCACTTGCCAGCCATCCTATGCAAATATAATAAATCTTTCTAGTTTGACCATAGTCAATGATTTGAACGTTTGGAACATTGACAACAATGTTATTTAAATCATTGTTTGTTCCAGTATTAAAAACAGGTGCTTCCGGGATGATCGCATACCGCTTCCAGACAAAGGAGGGCCAGTGGCAGTGGCTGCAGACCTCCTCGCGACTCGTATACAAGAATTCCAAACCAGACTTTGTCATCAGCACGCATCGACCTCTCATGTAAGATTTTTTCGCTATCTATAGACCTTTGTACACAAATACAATAATAAATAGGGAGCATGGTAACGTTATTTGTTCTGGTTTTCTAGGGATTTGCAAAATTGGGTCCTATTTATTGGTATTTTGTCAGTTCACACTAAATGTATGGAACAAATCTAATAGCTAGAATTCCACGTATATTAGATAAAACTTTCAGTGATAAGATAAAACAATTATTGTTCTATCAGGATTAAAATATGCTAATGGGTTCTTTGCAGGGAGGAAGAAGGCAGAGACTTACTGGGCAAAAGAACAATGGACTTCAAAGTGAGCTACCTAGATACGGGTCTAACCAGTTTATACTTCTCCGAGACAGAGCAGCTGTCTGGCTGCGAAACCAATGTCACAACTCCGCCCAGAGCCGCGAGGAGATACAAAACGCAACTGCGAGACTTCCTCTCCACTTGCAGAAACAAAAGACGAGTCCCAACCACACCAGCGCCGCCTCCCGTAGACTATCTAGCAGCAGATGCCGTCGCAGCAGCGTATACCAACCTAAACGGAGCCTACACAGCTCCTTACGGAGAGTACCCGCCAGCCCCAACCTTACACTACGCCCCGCCACCTCTAGACGACCGCTTCCTCACAGCGGACAACCTATTCCACCAATACAAGCCGCTGTCCTACCATTACACGCCGTACGCTCCTAACGGATTCCTAGAGCCGGCTCCCCCGCCTGGGTACGAAGTGGCGCCGACGTACCACAGGCCGCCGTCGAGGGAGTACGCGTACGTGGATAGCAGCGGGAGGTACATGAGTCCGGTGACGGGGCAGGAGAGGCGGTCGCCGAGCGTGGTGCCGGGTCCCAGTCCTGGCGGGTCCAGCGGGTCGACGGAGCAGGAGAGGATGCAGCAGCCTCAGCCGGCCGAGATGCCGCGGCAGACTGTACTGATGTGGGGCGCGGGCGGCGCCGCGCAAGAGGTCCCCGTCGAATACTCCCCTCCCCAGGTTTGGCGTTACCACCCATCGCACTATCACACCGCTGAGGCGACGCAATGAAGGCTTTAGCTTTTTTTTCTTTCGTGCAATCAATACGTTAAGTTAACATTTCTGGTCCAATTTTTATGCTGAGGTTAGAATAAGATTTTTAGAGCTCAGTGGTTTTAGAAGTGATGTTGTTTTTTTAAGAATAGAATGTCGATCCTATTCGTCTTTTATAGATATCGTATTTCCTTTAAGTGAATGATGATGATGAATCTAATGTACTTGTTACCAGATTTAATTTTCTAAAAATCCTAAATGATACCTCGCTCAGTGGTTTTGTAGTATAGCTCTACGTTGGACCTTCGTAGATTTATTATATAGGTCTTGTTAAAACAGGGTCTTTCCATAATCTCCATTGTAGATAATATCGATTTGTAAATTGTAATAATCGAGAATTCTATCCAAATATATTAAAATGATAGTCGATTTTGTAGTTAATCATTATTATAATTTTTATCACGCGATGCAATGTTACACACAATAGTATTAGAATTTGTAAATATTAAAAATTTAATAGTTTGGAAGCTTTGGCTTTGTGTTAAGGTTTGGAGCTTAGTGAGTGTTCGCTTTTTAAAAATACAATTAAATAAGTGAAGCGAAGCGATCTAGAGAACAGACAAAATAAATACACTGCCAAAAACAATTGAGATCCGTAACAAATTACAACCAGTACATATTTTCGCTTTGCTTCATTTTGTAAAGACAGATATACATTTTCTAAATAAAGAACAATACATATCAGAAGAAACGCATGTACTAATAAAAAATCCTAATTTTAAATTATAATCAACCAATACACAATCTACTCGTATAGACGTTCCCATAAAGGTTTTATAGCATTTTTACAACCGTATCTTTTTATACCGTAAATGTTCTAAACTCCCTACAGCAATTCTTACTTCACTATTTTTATTTTATGTTACATTTTCAATAAATATTTGTTATGAAATAACAGACTGACAATAGCTACGTATAAAATATTACATCAAAATGCAATAAATTTTAATTACTCCACATTTCTGCAGAACGTTAATAAAATAAACGTTCAAATAAAAACAGATTTTAATCACTTCACACAGGCAAACTTTCTATTAAAACTATCTAAAAATGCTCAGTAAAAAACTAAATCTTACAAGATTTTCATTATATGTAATTCCGAAATTCTTCAACCAAAATTTATCTTATCTGTTTTCCTTTTTACTCTTGTTACTACCGCTAGTCAGTCCCTAACTAACCAGCGGTAGTCCGTTATCATCATCGACGATATTCTTCATAAATTTGTATTATGCATCAGTTTTTTTTTCTCTAACATCACTTTGTTAATAATTAACATCATCAATGATGTTATTCTCATCACCAATGGGACCGTCTATACAGGTCATAGCACTGCCAAGCCAACGTTTATCGCGCAGCACAATTGTAAATACACTCAGCGTGCCTTCATCACATAACATAGCCTTCCATGTTTGTTTATAATGATAATGAGATACGATTTTGTTGCTGCAGTGACCGGCGTTGGCAAGGCATGGTGAATATTTGTGAATGTATCTTCCGCCGTCGAATTAGAGTTAAGTGGTAGTATAGATTTTGATGCTTTGTCACGGATAACACTTGCAATAATGTCATCATCAAACTAGTATTTCTTTGTTTTTTTCTAACTCTTTATCTAAACTATTCTTTGTACGTGGAGGTTTGTTTACACAAGAAAATTTAATGGGAATAAATGTATAATTTTATGGGTATAATATTGGTTATTTCTCTTCGTTATTTTAGATTAAACGAAATCAGTTTTATCGTTTAATATTTTTATTGCATATCTTAAAACTTTCAAATTGTTTTACATTAATAAGAGGTTATTATGATATTACTTACTAATATTGTATTCCAGTAGTGTTTTATAATGTTATTCTTAACTACTTGAGTGTTATTCGTGACATGTTGTCAAGTAACATTTCCGTCTTCTTAATAAATATTCCTTAAAACTTTTTGTCGATACGGGTCACGCGACACTTAGGTTTTGTATTGTATCGAGTCATTTGAACGAATTTTATCTTCCAATTTAGAAATTTTCAAGTTTCTATAAGTACACCGTGTACATTTATTTTGTGTGATTTTGAACTATTATTATTTTGTGGTCTTTATTCAAATTAATTATTTACGTTATTCAAATAAAGTATAATTCTATGAAAGTATATAATATTTAAAGTTATATGAAGTAATACAAGCACGTTATTATTAAATTTACAACATTTCTTATTATGTACATACAAAAACTATCTTTAATACTTTGTGCGCTTTGTGTATCCAATGTTCACACGAATAAATGACTTTCTTTTGTAATTTAAAATTCCTAATAAGTAAATACTTTGGTAGTTGTGTAGAATTCCGACTATTAAAGGGACTCTTTAGTAAAATCAAATAATAGGACTTTTTTCTTATCAAAGTTTGAATAAAGACCAACAAAAGAACTATTTGTACTAAAAATTCAATCGAAATGAAATTTCATGATTTTTACTGTCACAATCACTTTGAGATGAAAATCTCCATTAATTATTTAATAACCGGTTTTTAAACATAAACTGAAAAGTTTGTGTTGAAATCAGTCGTAAATTATTCAATGAATTGTAAATAAATAAATAGGTTAGACGCTTTTATGTATTATTATTATCCACTATTATTTAAATGAACATATAAATAAGATCAAGATATCCGAACAATTTCTGTATTTATTTTAGCATAGCATAATAATGTAATTAAAAGAAAATCAAATAAATTTTTCATGCCACTGACATTTAATTTTTTTATTGAAGCAGACCTTTGATACCACGGATACATTTCAAAGACAAACATGTTTTTTTTTATCAACACGACAGTATCTCTCTCAAGGGCTATGCTTGGCGTCTCTGCGAGATCAGATCCGAAATCAGGTGACCAGTCCGAGAACCAAAGTTACCGACATAGCACACCGGATCAGTAAGCTGAAGTGGCAGTGGGTTGGCCACATCTCGCGATAACTGTTGGGGTAAACGAGTTCTGGAGTGGAGACCGTGTCTCGGCAAACGTAGTGTAGGACGCCCTCGGACCAGGTGGAGTGACGATTTGCGCAGGACGGCTGGCAAGTGCTGGATGCGAGAAGCCCAAAATCAAGCACAGCGGCGAACCTTGGGAGAGGCCTATGTCCAGCAGTGGACTGATGTGGACTGATGATGATAAGTCTCAAACTAAGGTTGTCTTTGTACACAAAAACATGACGCGCGTCTCCCAGTACCCAGACTAAAGACAGTTTAAGAAAGTTCATTTCCTAAATTATTCCGACAGGATATCGAACACCTTTGGATTTTCCCTGCTTTTAAGCTAAAATACTCTAACCGTTAACCGTTTCGTCTATAGATTTGTCAACAAATTGATTGTAAGCGCCATCTATGTAACCAGTTCGGTATCACTTTAGAAAGCTAAAAAGATCATTATCAGTGTTATGGCGATGCTTTTTTTATGAAAAGCTTTATGTGTATTGTTCAGGGATAGATGTTCAGATGTCGTTGTGAGTATTCCAAGTAAAATATTAATAGACTTGACTATTCTAAAAAAGATAGGGTACGAAATGAGCATCTAGTGATATCAGATATGTCACAGGACTTAAGTCATCGACTTAGCTCGAAGGATTAGTATCCTGAAGTGGAAGTTGTAGTAATTTTACATTTTCATTATAATAATATAATGATGAACATAATTATGTGAACAACGCCAAACTGTGGAAACATGAACTTTATTAATTTGATAAACTTTGAGTATATTATGTAAAATAATAGACTCTATAATAAAATAAAAGTTTGATTAAAAATCTTAGGTTACAAGGCTTTTTGATTCTTTATTTATTTCTATCTTATTCTATTTCTACTAAAAGATACAGGAGAAGTATAAAGGCGCGATAAAACTAAGTATTTTTGCTGCACTGACGGAGAGTAAAGTGTTTTGGGAGTGATTTAAGTTTTGTTTTTGCTCTTAAATTTTCTTACTATTGTGCCTTAAACGAGTAAAGAGGTATACAAATTTAAATATAAGTCAAATATTTCTATCATCAATTCCAAATAGTGTTGCCATAGCCAAACGTGTATTTAGTGCAACATTAACAAAGCGATCTATTAGTTCAAACCTATTGTTTATTGGGAATAAATAAATAAACAAAGATGTGAGAGCGGGTGACGCGTGCGCAGGTACCCGAACGTTGTCGTATAGAGCTGATGAATACCCCAAGGAGATAAAGAATTTAGAGAAATTAATAAATAACCCAAGACATGCCACGCTGGGCCACACAGCGCTATCTTGCCCCAAACTAAGCCGAAGCTTGTACTATGGGTACTAGACAACTGATAAACTTACTTAAATACATTTTTTTGTAAATGAATACATATTATACATAGAAAACACCAACTGACTACCAAATGAACCAGCGCGCCAGTCGGTTCAGTTCTTTTCGCCTTTTGTACCACCGTAGGCTACAAAGTATAAATAATTAGTAAATAAATATGCTTAAACTCGGCGCTTGCGTCACAGTTAATGCTGAGTGATTAACATTTTGGTCACCTATCATCATTAACATTACTCTTACATCATTGCCCTTATCCCGTTCAAGGTGGGGTCGGCACATCATGTTTCCTTCTACCACTCTTCTCAATCAATAAAATTGATAAAATTCAGATTACATTTTACCTAATATATTGCTCCGTTAATTTGTTAAAACTGGCATTTGTTTTGGATTTTTTACTTGACGATTCATAAGTGCATATATTAAGACTATGTGAATAAAGGTATTTTCATTTCATTTCATTGGTGTGCACCAAAGAAACGTTTTTTTTTTCAAAGTAATCCAAACTTTTAGAACAAAATAAAACCGTTAAATGAAGAAAGCGGTATTATCATCTCCATGCACATATGTCACGGTGGTGCACAGACGGCATGCGGCGCACACGCGCGCCACAGCGCCGCCGGCCGCGCACTGGGAAGCACGTCGCACCGGACTGGACATTTGGAGACCAGACATGCAGCTCGGGGATATCTTGTGTTGTCTTCTATTGACGGTAAGTTATAACTTTTTTAATTTTATTTTTTTTGTTTTTTTCATAATTTTTTTATTTTTATTTTATTAGATGTTGTCCAAACCAACTTTGTGGCAAACTAGCTTAAAATTAATTTCTGCATCGACCAATTTTAATTGACTGGTAGAGCATACCTATGTGGCATTAAGTGGGTGTTTTGTAGTGTAGCGTGCTACTCTATTATGAAAGAAAAAAAAGATTAATGAAGTAAATAAATATAAATAATTTGTACTAAAAGCCTAACATTCTCAAACTTTTCTTTAAAAAAAAACATAAAATAATCAATTAATCGCCCAGAAATGGGAAAAGTTGAGGGCTTTGCCTAGCAGTGGGATGATGTCAGCTAAATTAATAAAAAAAAACATTAAAAAATAAAGGTTTATTTACTAATATATCGTAAAAAGGGCAAAAATAGTATGAACAGAGAAAATAAAATGGAAGAGATAGAATCGTTTAAAGTTATAAAACCAAATGTCCTTTGAAAGACCTAATTTATTGTTAAAACTAGGCATTGCCTCTGGAAATCTTGGTCTTACGAGGTCAAAGCTATTTCTTTTCTCCTTAATCAAAACCTATTTTTCTATGAAAGTTGTGTGGTACGTGTAACATTGTGGTATCATACCACCGAAGGTACCACAAATATTTACTTAAATACAAATATCTACTAACACTCAGATACGAAAGTTCATCATACCAACATATTTTTTTCTAAATAAATAATATTAGACAACATCACATACATTGCTCTAATCCCAAAGTAATTAGCTTAAGCTCTTGTGTTATGCGTATCAGAACAACGAAGGTACCACAAATAAATACTTAAATAAATACAAATATAAACACCCAGACACGGAACAAACACAAGTGTTCATCACACGAAAGTGTTGATAGAACGAACATAGGCTTATTTTTTAATACGAGAGGTAGGGCATAGCGAATCTTCGCTCGAATAGAGCCGCCCGTCCGCGGAAGGACCTCTACCCTACAGAATACCGCAGTCAAATTAGCTCCGGGTCGTGTTTCTGCGGGTGAGTAGACTTCCAGAGCTTGTGGGGGCTAAGGTTGGGGCGGCCTGGCGGTGGAAATTGACTGGTAACTGACCAGTTAACCGTTCAGCGTCTTGGGCTTCTCTTTCGCTTTCCATCAAGCGTAGAGAAGCCATTATTATTAGATATTAGATTATGTCGTGCTTCTATAAAAAAAAATATACTTAAATACAAATACATTCACCAAGATACAGGAGCCATCATACGAACATAATTTGTCTAGATAGAACGAACATAAGCTACTTTTTAATGCGAAATAAGGGTTTTTGCCACATAGACGAAGTCGAGGGCACAGCAAACGGTAGATATAGCTTCTGAAATTGTTCGCACATCAATAAGTGTAAATAAATATCGCATTATGTTTTGCATACTTCCAAAAATATGATAGTTTCCGCTGATAACCAATGTTTGTTTGTGTTTCGGTCCGAGGCATTTTCGCTGAGCGTCGTATTACGTGCAGTCATTATGCAAAACAACTTTTAATATGCATGTACGTACAAATAACAACACAGGATCGGAATAACATTAGAGTACAGATTTTACATACACATGCATGAGCTTAGAGAGCGCTTAAACTTTTCTGAGCATTACAAATGCGTAAGCAACCAACTTATAGAAATAAATATAACTATATAGGAAAGTCTAGGAATCTTAGAAAATTATAGGTACTTTTTTAATCTTAGGATATCGTAGGTACTTCTTTCAGTGATGAACCGGTTCATCGACAGCTTAACGCAGTCCACTGCTGGACATAGGCCTCTCCAATTGCTTGGCACGTTGGGCAAACACCTGGAGGTTTTACCCATAATCGCCACGGGCAGGCGGGTTGGCGATCGCAGAGCGTAGCTTCAGGCTCCGGTGACGCTGCTGCCAGTCATCGGCATGTGGTATTACGCCTTCAATTGTGATGGTTACTCCGCCATCAATCGGTTGCTAGAGCCACGTTTGTTATTCACTAGCACGGCAGCAGTGTCCCCAGAGCGAGGAGCTACACCCTGCGATCGTCAACCCGCCTGCCTAGCGTGGCGATTATAGGTATAACCTCCAGATGTTTTCCCTAAGTGGGGAAAACCTGGAGCCTATGTTCAGCAGTGGACTGCGATAGGCTGCTGATGATGATGATTGGTTTTTAACATAGGTACTGCAAACTACCACAGCAAAAAAAAAAACATAATTTAAATTCGAAATCATTGTACAAGCCATAAGAAGAATTAGCACTAATAAGACAACTGTAAAACAGTCGCTTATAAATCAAGCATACAAGTCGGTAATCAATATATCATCGATACTCGATTATTCATTCATAAATACATTTAGGAAGGCATTAATCGATACGTAACGATTTAATGTATCTTACAACATTAATCAATCTTTCTTAAAAAATTTCCTATGAATCGTTTACTACCTGTGAGAATATTTGACTGAAAATTAAAAATGATAAAGGTAAAAGTTTGTTATCAAGTTTCGTTGGGAATAAGTTCAAGTGGGATGTAATGGATGCGACCTATCATCTGTTCGCTTCAAGCCAACCTCACCTGCCCGTGGTGCATCTTACCGACAACAAACGAAGCTCTGGTAACCGACGGGTGGCGGTATAACCATCACAATTCAAGGCGTAGCTAAATACCACAGGCCGATGACGGGCAGCAGCTTCACCGGAGCGAAAAGCTACGCCCTGTGATCGCCAACCCGAATGCCCAGGGTGGCGATTATGGGTATATCCTTGAGATGTTTGCCCTAAATGGCGTGCAATAAGAAAGACCTAGGTCTGCAATAGGCTGATAAAGATTATGAAGTTTTATTTGTGTTGTACCTGAGTTAATCTATAAGTTTAGCACATTTCTTAAGTAAGATTCGACATAATAATATAACCAATACAAACTGTGAGATAATAATGTGTGATATGATTAATTTAAGAGTAGCAGACGTTATCTCGCCTCATGACATTCGTTATTGCAACTAAAACTCAACTTAAGCTATTAAGTATAGTTTTTGCCATAATCTGAACACCGCTTGAAACCAGTCTGTGTTGTCAAACTAACTTGAGTTGTTTGCGTTCAACACGCGAGCAATACCACAGATAGTCTCTCTTACGATGTCGGTTAACTATTTAGAATAGATATCACAATTCGTTCAATGTGTAACAAATTCTATATTCACATAATTCTAATTGGCAAAATTAAAAATCTTTAAACTCTGATGTATTAAGAACTAAGGGTACTAGTTGATAAAGCCTCCATTTGTTTGACCAAAGTGGCAAACAACTGGAAAGGCATATGTCCAGCAGTGGACTGCGATAGGCTGATTATAAAGTTTTTCTATAGTCCTACAAATAATCCTATTTGAATTAACTTATAAGTCAAAGGTTTATACTCTGATCTTCTAAAGATTTAAGATAAACTTGTTCCAAGAACGCTCTCTCTTATGAATTAATAATAATATAATAGGCTTAAGCTCTCTTAATATTACGTAACAATATTAAGATATCTCTAAGATTAAAAGACCACATTGTTACCGTTAACATAAAAACGTAGGAAGGAATTTTTCTATCGTGAATGTCGTAGAAGACGACTAAGGAAACGGGCAGCAGCGTTTAGCTGGTCGGTATTCATCTATCTTACTTATCGATTACAATATCATCATCATCAGCTTATTGCAGTCCACTGCTGGACATAGGCCTCTCCAGTTGTTGGCCACTTAGGGCAAACATCTTGAGGATATACCCATTATCACCACGCTGGGCACGCGGGTTGGCGATCGCAGGGCGTAGCTTCTCGCTCCGGTGACGCTGCTGCCCGTCATCGGCTTGTGGTATTTAGCTACGCCTTCAATCGTTATACCGCCAACAGTCGGTTGCCAGCGCCTCGTTTGTTATTCGGCAGGATGCACCACGGGCAGGTGAGGTTAGCTTGAAGCGAAAAGATGATGGGTCGCTCCCTTACATTCCCATCCCATCTCATCGATTACATAATTTCTACAATAACAAAAATTGGTGCATAATATCTTTAAACCGTGCGCATGATAAGGTGGCGTACAACTGGAGAGGCTGATGATGATGATGATGATGTGGGCATAATTTTTGCAAAGCCCTGAGCCAAACAAAACAACAGTGCAATTACTGTTAAAACAATACGATTTTTTGTTTAAATGCAACCTGACCTTAGTCAAGTCTAAATATGACAATTTTAGAGTGAAAAAGTGACATTTTTAAAAGGAAAACTACGTTTTAGGTAAAGTGCCAATCAAATGTGTTAGGTAGAGCAAGCCCACACGATAAGTCATTCTTATGCATTGTCTAATGAAGTCACAAAAAACGTACTAGGTATATTCACTTGCAGTGAATGCAACAACACTAAATTATTAGGTAATTTTCTCGTAACTTTGTGCCAATTGTTATTATTTTTCTTAACTCGGCCTTTGTTCCCCACAGGACAGGCTTAGCCTAGTATGGGGACCTGTGAATTTTATATTTATTGTTACTTGTGTTTTATGGAAATACATTTTAGTATACATTCTTGGCAAACGTAGTGTAGGACGCCCTCTGGCCTGGTAGAGCAACGATTTGCGCGGGATGGCTTGAAGTGGTGGGCTCGAAAGTCCCAGATTAAATTAAAGTAGTAAAAAATTGGAGGGGTCTATGTATAATCCTATACTATATCTGTCACCGGAAAATAGCAAGAATCGTCAGTTGATCAACTACCTAGGTAGTTGATTAACTTTCGAAATATAACAATCGGTAGTTGAAATGTATTATTTAACATAATGTATTTTAGTAAATTGATTAATTTACGGGGTCTTGCCGTTCAATAATAATTATAATCCGACGAAGGCGAGGTGAATGATGATTGGTTCAATGACTCACGTGGTGTTATCCCTAACCCCCCACGAGCTCCGGAAACCCTACTACACCGGCAGAAACACACCCCGGAGGTCATTTGACTGCGGTATTCTATAGGGTGGAGGTCCTTCCCCGGACGGGCGGTTTAATTCGAGCGAAGTTTCGCTGTGCCCTACCTCTCTTGACTGACTCGATGGCTCATTTGGTAGTGACCTCTGCCTTCGGAGCCAAGGGTCGTGGGTTCGATTCCCGCACAGTGCAAACATTTGTGTTCATGAACACTGTTTGTATTGGTCTGGGTGTTTTCTATGTATAATATGTATTTATTTACAAAAAAAAAGTATTTAAGTAAGTTTATCAGTTGTCTAGTACCCATAGTACAAGCTTCGGCTTAGTTTGGGCCTAGATGGCGCTGTGTGGCCCAGCGTGGCATGTCTTGGACTATCTTAAACACACAACTTTAACTTCACTTTCCCATTCATAAAAATAGTACTTAGATTTAACAGTCCTTATTCACTTAATTAAACTACCACGCTTACTTATACTTATTAAGTTAATATGGAAACTGGTAAGTTAACTATCTACACTTACTATTTCTTTGAAGTTTACCCGCAGAACCGATAGCTAGGTATACTTAGGATACCTAGATAATACTTAGTGTCTAGTTTCACTCTGGGAGGGACCCGTCAAGCACGTTGAACATTTTTCTTTTCGTCCGGGTTCAACACTCCAGGTAAGTGTTAGGAAATGGCAAAGTTTGTTGTAAATAAAGATATATTGTAACAATGTTTCATTGATTTGGCGGACCGGACGGTGTAACAATAGAGTCCTTGAAAAAAAAAGACCTATTCTGATTTAGTTGATAGCTGAAAATCATCATCATCAGCCACTGCTGGACATAGGCCTCTCCAGCTGTTCGCCACTTAGGGCAAACACCTGGAGAATATACCCATAATCGCCACGCTGGGCAGGCGGGTTGGCGATCGCAGGGCGTAGCTTCTCGCTCCGGTGACGCTGCTGCCCGTCATCGGCCTGTGGTATTTAGGTGCGCATTCAATTGTGATGGTTATACAGCCACCAGTTGGTTACCAGAGCCTCGTTTGTTATTCAGCAGTATGCACCACGGGCAGCTGAGGATGGCTTGGAGCGAAAAGGTCGCTCTCTTACATCCATTGTCTAGTACCCATAGTACAAGATTCAGCTTAGTTCGGGCTAGATAGTGATGTGTGGCCCAGCGTGGCATATCTTGGGTTATTTATTTTCTTATTATATTTGTATTATTGCCCCAAACAACATGTTGACGACCCGATTGGTTCAGTGGTGCCACACTGGCACAGTAATCGCGGGTTTCATCCCCGCACAGTACAAACATTTGTGTGCATTAATTAACTTGTCTGTCTGTCTTGTCCAAATGTTTTGAAACGTGTGGTTTTTTAGTGTTATCATAATTGGTGAATAATGTAGTGTTTAGTCGTAGTAGTAGTAGTTAGTAAGTCGCCAATTACTTTACACTTTTGTAGTTTTTCATTTATAATGTACATAAATGATACCTACATATTTACGACAAAGAACACTTTCTTCTAATAACTGATAAAAATAAAATGTAGGTAACAAAAATATTTCCGTGAATATTATTAAATGCCCCGCGTGACAAAAAATATAGCACGCATATGTCAGATACAGTTACATATAATATATTATATGTAACATAAAAAAAATTAAAACTTTTACAAATAAATAAATCATCAGGATTTTACGCGGTAAAGAAATTTAATGTTATTTATCGGTAATTAATTTGAAAATGTCGGCGATAAAACTAAATACATTTAAACATTAGTTATCATCAAAGTGATTTTAGCTTTGGCTGGTTCTCTTTTGTACAACACGGCGTGTTAATAAAACTATTTTTATTCGGAAATGCTTTGCAATGTCGCGTATAAATTAATTTCACCAAAATAATTAACTACCTCTATAAAAGACCTATTATTTTCCGCATTTTTTGACATTTCCTATTACTACTGCAGGGTTTACACAAACAGAAAATATAATAGGTAATTATGTAAAGTGATCGAATTATTAATTAACAGTAATTAAGTTAACAAAGATACAGATAAAGATTTTTTACATAACACTAACTTTTAGGTTAACAATGTTAAAAATATTTAAAGATAAAGAAATTTAGCACCTGTCACAAAAAAACATAGAATTTTTTATTAAAGGTTTCATGATTTTTTACCATTTAACGCAAAAAATAAGGAAAAAAGATATTTATCAAAAATTTTAGCGGTATCTATTTAAAAAATCACGGCAAGTAGAGCAAATGTGAAAATTATGCGTATTTTGTGATTGTCGCGTTATTTTATGGGGCAGTAAAACCCACATAGTTTTCAAATAGACAAATGCTTTTACTTTCGTTTTAAACAGCGTTCTACTTAATTGTTGTGCTGCCTACTTAAAACTAGGTCTGACAGCAAAAATGGACAGAATTAATAGTAGGTACAGCCTGTACTCGTAGAAAATTTATGAATATCAAGCGTTGATACTTAGAGATCTGTGATTTAAATACATACGCCAGATATTATTAAGTTCTTTCATTCTTTATAATAAATAACAAATAAGTAGATGCGACAAACTCGCACAAAGATGCCTCTACATTCGTAGTGCGAACGGTTAAGGAACTCTTAGCGTCTGAAGAAACTGGAGGGTTATATCTCAGGAAACTCTTACCAAAAATCTGTTTTTTTTTTAAATAGAAGCTCTGCTTAATGGCTTTCCTTCGCCTGATGGCAAGCGAAAGAGAAGCCCAAGTCGCTGTGACAACAGGCAAGTAACTGTGACAAAAGGCAAATTAGCCACCTGTCAGTCGCCACCGCCATGCCGGCCCAACCCCAACCCCCCACGAGCTCCAGAAACCCTACTCACCGGCAGGAACACGACCCGAAGGTCATTTGGCTGCGGTATTCTGTAGGGTGGAGGTCCTTCCCCGGACGGGCAGCTCAATTCGAGCGAAGATTCGCTATGCCCTACCTCTCTAAACCTTTAATTACTCCTTTAAGAAACATGATGATTAACATAATGATAACAATTAAAAAGTTCATTCTTTTAATTATATTAATCTATTCATTGTTATTTTGTAAACAACAGTAGCCGCCATGCCCTTACCATTGATAGGTTTAATGACTCTTGAAATGAAAAGTCACGAACCGGTTATCCCGGCCTCCCAGTGAAACCAGTCACTCCTATAATTTCGCGTTCGCACCACCGTCGCACACCCATCATATTACCTTAATGGGATACCATGGAATACTAAATGAGGTTTCTAATGTTCTAAGACGATATCTTTATCTGATTTAAAAATTTTTTTTTTTCTCACTGTGTTCAAAAGTAGGAAAGAACTTATTTGGTTATATTTATTAAGGCAAAATTATGGGAATGTAATCTGACCAACGGTTCTCCAAGATACAGGCATAGCCTAGTTTGGGAACCCCTGTTCAATGTTTAACAATGTTTTAAAGGAAAAAAAGAAATCTTACATCAAATTTAATATACAATAAACAGTCAAAGATAAGAAAATTAATTGTGGTAATTCATTAAGTCCTGCTGTAATTAGAAGTGTCTATAAATTATGATGTTTGAAATGAGACTAATGTGAAAACTAATGTGTTCTTCCTGAATGGCACTGCAATATGTACAATCGCTACCTAACGCAAAGCATACATCGTAAAGCATTATGTATACGTATATTAAGATGTGCAATGTGTAAATTACTGTTTAAATTATGTGAACAAATAAATAAATTATTATTATTATTATTTCATTAACGAGAGTCAACGAGACGTTAGTATTCTTCAACCTAGCCTTTTTCCCGATTGTCTCAGGGTCGGCTTCCTAAACTGAGGGATTTGGCGAGGGCTAAGCTTTTACACAGAACGACTGCCATCAGACCTCCGCAACACTTAGGGTAAGCTATACCCATTCCCAGTTTAGGCGTCAGAGTTATCATCATCTCTGATATGATGTAACGACTGCTATCTGAGTTGGTAAAGATAGCACCCGGGACCAACAGCTTAACGTGCCTTCCGAAGCACGGAGGAAATCGGTGTCAAATTTTGGTCACCCATCATCGGATTGACCGCGCCAATGGTTGCACAACGTTGCGATCATTGTTAAGCGAACGAGACGTTAGTATAATTTACAAAAAAAAATTAGTAAAATTAGATGGTTTGTCAGTGGTTTACCCATCTTTTTAGTGAAATTGGTTTCTTCTATCTAAGGAAAAGATTGCTACTAGCGGTTATACCGCCAATATTGTTATTTGTTTTGTTTGTATTGTGTTTTTCTCTAAGGCCCTGTCCGCACAGCGATTTTTCACCGCGCGATTTTTTTTCCGCAATTCTGTAACTCGTGCAACACTATAGAAGTATCCGCACTGGCGATTAAAAATTCGCGCGGAAAAAAATCTGTGAATTGATGCAAAATGACCGCGATTTTTTTCCGCGCGAATGTTTTGTGCAATATAAAGTGGTACGGGCCTGTCCGCACAGCGGAAAAAAAATCGCGCGATCCGCTCAGTCGTAAACTAACAGCGCAAGGAAGACGAGATTATGGAAGGAAATATTATATAGATATATTTTACTTGGGAACAATATAATGTTGTTGAAAAAAACAAAAATGTGAATAAAGCTAATAGTTTATTAATTTGCCTAATAAGTACTTTTAAATTATTATTATAAAAAAATACTGTGTCAATACTCATTAGATGTTCACATCGCCGTCGTTTTAACATCATAATTGAGCTATTGATGGAGTATCAAGTAAATTAAAATTTTTCTTCTGTCCATTGTACACGTCCGTTTCAGCCGGGAACTCCATCGAAATGACAAAATACGCGCGGAATTTTATTCGCAGTGCGTATATAATGTGATTCCGGTCGCGGAAAAAGAATCGCGCGAATTAAAATCGCGCGGTGAAAAATCGCTGTGCGGACAGAGCCTAATCATAGTTAAGTATAATATTCGATTGACTCGATGACTCATATGGTAGTGACCACTGCCTTCTTAGCCAAGGGTCGTGGGTTCAATTCCCGCACAGTACATTTGTGTTCATGAACATGTCTGTTTGTATTGGTCTGGGTGTTTTCTATATATAATATGTATTTATTTACAAAAATATATATATGTAACTATGTTTATCAGTTGTCTAGTGTCCATAGTATAAGCGTCGGCTTAGTTTGGGGTTAGATGGCGATGTGTGGTAAAAAAAAATATATTTGTGGTAGGTACCTCCATTGTTCTAATATCAATAACACAAGTGCTAAAGCTACTTACTTTGGTGTCGGAACAACGTATGTTAAGTTGTCATATATTTATTCACGTTACATTGATTTATTCAGATAAAGCAAGTATCAGTACTTGTC
>CM062095.1:2700708-2716232 GCA_031163375.1 Conogethes punctiferalis
TGAGTGTTTAATCATCAAATGCAGGATTGCATCATTTGATGTTAAGCTAGGCGTATGCTGAGATGAATAGTCCGTGTGGTTTCCCGAATTTAGAATAGGATCACCCCATCCAGTCAACTAGTGGACACCAGGAAACGGGTATTCTCGTTTACCTAGGTACAAGCTAAACCTGGGTACAAACAAAATGTGTTACCAAATAAACCATTTTTCTTTATTCGTTTCTTTCTTCCTTCTTTTCTTTCTTTTTTTACTGCAGTCACCAACCCGCCTGCCAAGTATGGTAACTAAAGCGAATCCCACCAAACGACTATTTTCATTGGGGAAGAACTGTTCCATGTTGGATTCAAACTCACAACTCTCAGGCCAAACTAACAAATCTTTAACATTAGACTCCACAGATGTCTCTGTGCCGAACAACAGTCCCGCGTCGTCGCCTCATATGAATAATGCTCTATCGATTGTCTCCGCGGTGTTACGCGCGCTCTGTTACGTAACATAGGTGTAACATGCCGCTAACTATTTGTAACATCTTCAACAATGTATTAACAACTTGTAGTGTTTTGAACAGCATTTGGTAGAAGGGCGGAATTCAGTGACAATTAGAGAGGCGAATTTTTCTTTTTGAGTTTGGATGTTCTGAGAGATATCCTTAGCCTTTATCTGGTTCTCATGTATGAGTAATAATACAAGTAGATAATTCATGTCATAGTTCTGTTTTACGTTAAAGAATGACTCCCCGCCTCAGGCTTTTGAAAAATCTGACCCAAATCGCCTTTTATACTAAGAAGACGTTAAATGACTTATGTTTGTACGAGAGTAAAATGTATCAAATTATCAAGATTTACCTAGTACAAAATATGCTCTATAGTCTAGCGAAGAGCTTACTCTATAGTAAAAATCATATACGAGTAGGTAAGCTGTATATAGTTTATGATATTAGCTACTTAATCTCGCGAGGAACCTAGCAAATCTTTTACAAATATGGGTTGGAGTTAGGCCGGCACGGCGGTGGCAACAGACAGGTGACTGACATGTTACTTCTCCGTTGTCGCAGCGACTTGGTCTCTTCTTTCGCTTTCCATTATGTATAGAAGCCATTATGACTCGTGCTACTAAAAAAAACTTGTATAAATCTAGAGGATGGAGCTGGATGCGGGCAGCTTGCAACCGGCCGCTGTGGAAGTCTTTGGGGGAGGCCTATGTCCTGCAGTGGACCCCCTACGGCTGATAATGATGATGATGATAAATCTAGTGACCAGCTAAACGATCTCCAAAATACCATATTAATCTTCTCTTCAACTTACCAACCCAATTCCCAACATTAATTACACGTACAATCTCTCATACGATCTAAGTTTCCCACCGCGCGATCAGGCCAATACACACTCCCGTTAATCGATCTATCTCCGAAATCATGCGCGCGCGCAGTCACGAATGACGTGCGCGGTAATCTTAATGCCTTTGCGACTGCGACACCAATTAAAAAAAAGTTTAATTCCGTGTTAAATTGTTAGGAGGTGGTCAGGTTGGTCTTGTAATAATTCAGAGAAATACAAATAAATACAATTATGGGCATATCCTCCAGATGTTTGCCCTGAGTGGCGAGCAACTGGAGAGGCCTATGTCCAGCAGTGGACTGCAATAGGATGATGATAGGTCAGTGGCAGTAAATTAGAGTCAGATTATACACATACACTTTAATTTGATATTAAAATATATTTCGAACCGATTCTGTGTGTGATGTGCGGTGTGACTAAAATGGATAAGATTAGGAATGAATATATCAGAGGAAGTCTAAAAGTAGCGCCAGTGACAGAAAAGTTAAGGAGTAGCAGATTAGCATGGTTTGGGCACATTATGAGGAGGGATGAAAGGCATGTAACGAGACGAGTATTGAGTATGAATGTGGAAGGATATAGAGGAAGAGGAAGACCGAAAAAGGAATGGATGGACTGTGTGAGAAATGATATGCGTGTCAAAGGTGTGAGTGTGGAGATGACGGCTGATAGAGGAGAGTGGAAGGAGAAAACATGTTGTGCCGACCCCACTTAGAGCGGGATAAGGGCAGGAGAATGATGATTTCGAACCGATTCTATAATTTCTAAAAAATTCATTATCAGCCTATTTCACTCCACTACTCATGGCTTTTACCATATTGTTCGCCACTATGGTCAACAAACGCCCGAAGGCTTTGAATCATTGCATCGGACGGGCGGGTTGGCGATCGCGGGGTGGAGGGTGACGCTGCTGCCAGTCATCGGAAAGAAATCCTCGAATCGACTCTTACGACACACAGGAAAAAAAAGAAAATAAAAAGATGGGATAGCAAATCTTCGCACCCTATAGAATACCGCAGCCAAATGACCTCCGGCTCGTGTTTCTTTCGGTGAGTAGAGTCTCTGGAGCTCGTGGGATGAGCGCTGCATCGGCAGGGCTGGGCCGGCATGGCGGTGGCAACTGACAGGTAGCTGACCAGTTACTTGCCCGTTGTCACAGCGACTTGGGCTCCTCTTTCGCTTTCCATCAGGCGTAGGGAAGCCATTATCTCGTGCTACTATACGCACGTAAATTCTGTTTTCTGTTATGTTGTTTGTGCCTCGCGCTACGATGCCTGCTACGAGCGTCTACGAAAATATTATAGTAACGCGTAGTTCTGGAGACCCGCAAAGTCCCTTTTTTCGTAAATAAAAAGAATTGACACAACAGGCAATCTTAACTAATATTATAAAGCTGAAGAGTTTGTTTGTTTGTTTGAACGCGCTAATCTCAGGAACTACTGGTCCGAATTGAAAAAATCTTTTTGTTTTGAATAGACCATTTATCGAGGAAGGCTTTAGGTTATATAACATCACGCTGCAACTATTAGGAACGAAGAAATAATGGAAAATGTAAAAAAAAAACGGGGAAAAATAACTATTCCACGCAAACGAAGTCGCGAGCACAGGTAGTTAAATATAAAATTACAAATGGCTGGCAAGTGATAGATGCAAGAAGCCCATGATCGAGCCAAGTAGCGAACAACTGAATAGGCCTATGTCCAACAGTGAACTGCGAAAAACTGATGATAAGATAGATACAAAGAAATCAATGGCAAGGCAGCAACAAAGAAAAGCGACCGTCATTTAAAAATAAATGTCTATCAAAGTGTCCAAAAAGTAATTAATACGTTAATACGCCAGTGTAAACGTGGGCGCCGGCAGACACGGCTTCAAAAAGTCATTAGTGTAGCTAATGACGTTAATGCAATCGTCGGCCGCTACCGTGCCGTCGGCATTCCGCCCTGTCGCCCGCCGTCATTACCATTTGACACGACTATCGACTGGCCGCTCTAGGGCACAGTCGAGAGAAACACAGTGATATCTCTCTCATTAAGCGAAAGCGAAAGAGAAGCGGATGTAAGGGAGCGACCTATCACCTTTTCGCTCCAAGTCAACCTCACCTGCCCGTGGTGCATCCTGCCGAACAACAAACGAGGCTCTGGCAAACCTACTGGTGGCGGTAAAACCATCACGATAGAAGGTGTAGCTAAATACCACAGGCCGATGACGGGCAGCAGCGTCACCGGAGCAAGAAGCTACGCCCTGCGATCGCCAACCGCCTCCCAGCGTGGCGATTATGGGTATATCCTCCAAAAGTTTGCCCTAGGTGGCGAACAACTGGAGAGGCCTATGTCCAGCAGTGGACTGCGATAGGCTGATGATGATGATGATGATGAAAGAGAAGCGCAAGTCGCTGTGACAACTGGCAAGTAACTGGTCAGTTACTGGTTTGTTAGTTAAATGAATGTTGTGTTGCACTTTAAATGTGAAAAGTTTGTACTACTTATGGCCTAAAGAAGAGGTTGCATTAATAGATTGAAGTGTTTGTTCAAGTACAATAAGTAATTTTTACAGTGCGCGTATTAAACGTGGTTGCTGGTTGTCATAATACGTCTGCGTAAAAGGTTCCCTGCCACTACTTTCTTGTTATAAAATTTCTAATGGTTGAAAACGAAACAAATATATAATGCGAGTATTTTACACACAATAAAAAAGATATTATTTCAAGACAGAGTTTAGGACGTGATTCTTGATTTTTTGACAATATATTTTATATTAAGGTGTATATTTATTGTTATCGTAGCGGTTGCTGTGGAAATTAACAACAGAATTTGATTCGTTATTCATTTCTTAATTTGCGTATGTATTTATGCTATCTGAAAAAAAACTACTTAACTACAATGCAATAACTTCTCTGTTCTTAACGCTACACTGTGTGAACATTCTAAGCTTTACTTACTCTCATATTTGTGTGCAAGTATAAGCCTTAACCTTAGTACACTACGTTCCAATTTCGAACGCCCTAACTAAAACGTTCGATCATTTTAAATTTCGAACGCGAAACATTTGACAGCCAAAAGAGTCCACATAAAAAAGGTCACAAGTTAATTCACGGCTCGGAAAAATGTCATTTCGCCGCCGTTGTGATTAGATGTTAAATTCCTTCGCCTCAATACTGGAGCAGATAATTATCTGTGGCTCTATTTAATTTCTCCGATGCGAGTGGCGTTTCATTTGTCAGGAGCGCGGTCGGACAGATTACTCGTGTTGTGCCTACCGGGTGATGTATTAAGCTAAAATGGTTTTAGATAAAAACGGTTCTCGTTTATCGGATTCGCTGGTTGGACACGCCGATTATTTGGACGTGATCTTAATTGATTTTTGGGAATTTGTTTGATCTTTGGAACGTTTTGTTTGAGATATGATTTTAATGGATGATGATGTACCTACTCTAGTGGGCTCTACTCGGCGTGAGTAGTACTCTAATAAATGGGCGAGCTATTTGTAAGTAAAAGCGTTTGTTGTATGCGAGCCCCCTTAAATATTTATTTTATTTTTAATACTTGTTATAGCGGCAATACAAAAGTTACAGAAATACATTAGTTGTAAAAATTTGATAGGTATACGCATACTCAACGGACAATCGCGTCAAACGATAGTTTTCGATTGTTCTTGGCTTCAGGTAAGTCGGAGTTAAGCGCTATTTACAAAAAAGACATCTAAATATCCACAGCATCAAGAAAATATCTTAATTATAATCCATGTCAAGTAACTCCTAAGTACTAAAACGAAAATTAAATGAAAAATTCATAACCCGTCGCGGCGCGGCTGTGTCGACCCAATTTAATTGTTTTGACAACATTAATTGGCCCCATTAATCGGGCACGAATTAATGCACTTTGTGAGGGCGGGGATAAATCGCTGAGGTTAACTTTATTGCTACATTAATTATAATATTAATTATTAGACGAGTGTACTGGCGACAAAATGGCGGAGCTGAAATCGGTTCGCGTTTGAGGGTAGATATTGTTGCAGATGTAGTTAATTTTGTTTCAAAATAAATGTTAACCTGTCGTGTTCTAAGTAAATTGATATACTTAATTTAAACTTAAGTGGCAATTGAAAGAAGAGGCTATACTCAGCAATGTTGATATAGGTAGAAATAATTGTGATTTGATAATGAATAGTAAGTATACTTGTCGATGCAGTTGAAATAATATAATTGGCTAAATACTTATTTGACATAGTAATCACTCTAGATTCTTGAATGGATGGATCCATTCGAGATTATTTGCATTTATTTACCCACGGGCGTCTATCAAACTCTCCCTATAAGTATGCAAGGTGGAGTGACGATTTGCACAAGATGGCTGGCAAGTGCTGGAGGGGGGAAACCCAGGATCGAGCATTGGTAACGAACGATTGGTGAGGCCTAGGTCCAGCAGTGGACTGCGAGATGATGACGACAAGTAACCCAATAATTAGTTAAGAAACATGTTTGCCATGTCTCTATATACCTATAGAGCAGCGACGATATGTAGCCCAGAAGATATAAGAATTAAGGAATAAAGATGCAAAAGGTCTCGGTGTGTGTTGTCCGACCAATAAGAAAGAACATATCAAAAATAATTTTGTAAATCTATTATTACTCACAGTAAGTTAAAATAAAAATCCATTAGCATTCCGCCCGCGCATCTAACAGACATCTTTCAACCCCCTTTCAATGCCTCACACGCAATTTCATCACCCCATATTCCATTACTTCCCGCTAAATCTTTACCACATAAATCAATAAAAGAAATGGCGTCGAAACAAGGTGAATATTCTAATTGTATCAGTCTCCAAAACGCAACGTTGAAATCCTCGCGATCAACAGTAATTGCCTGTGGACTGTACTTTAAAATGGCACATAAGCTCGAAGACGCAAGCGACATCTGTCGCCGTAATTGAGGGATTAGGCAGATAATTGAAACTGTGCGACAGAGACAGATAGATGCACCAGTTGTGAGAGTGAGCGGGACGAACGGAGCCACTCAACGCCACCGCTCAACGGAACGGTTAACAACGTGTCTTCTTGTATATTGTATTATCTTACGTTTTATGCCCTATTAATCTTGCTCGACTGTGGATTTCGCGCATCGCACAAATCTCAACTTTAAATCTGAGCGGTTACGGTTCAAATTTGACTGTGCTGTGCCCGTATATACAGGGTGTTTGGCTGTTTTCGGTGCAATAAATAATTGTTTGCGCGCGTAAAACTGGAGTGTTGTCGTTTAGCCGGCTGTCAGGGTTCGTCTCCTATTGTTTTATTTGAGACGTTAAAGGTAATCTGGGATAACGAGGCGTTCGCAAGTTTAGGGTATTCGCTCATAAACGCCCCGTCACAATTGATGAATCCCTGTTTGTATGAGTGTTTAAGAGAACTGTAAGCTGTTGTAACAAGTTACTTCGCTCTGACGTCTGCTATGATGCTGAATAATAAGCATAAGGTTGGAACACCATGTAGACGTGCTTGGATAAGTCGTTTCTGCATTTAATTATTGCTAATTGTTGATTTTTCATTATCATCATCCTACTCACGTCCACTGCTGGACATAGGCCTGTCCATAGCGTTTTGCCTTGGCTTGGCAGGAGGGTTGGTGACCGCAGTAGGTTTTATTTGTACCCAGGTAATCGTAGCCGTTTCCTGATATTCACTTGGCCGATCCACGTTGTTAAACATAATTTTCAGCCGGCCCTATAAACCGGTTTATTCCCCTGGCTGCTAATCACTGAACACTTTGCAGACGTCTATGAGGTGACTTTGGTCGCGTTTGGAGATGATTCGGCTTATAATCATATTAAAATAATCATTTCCCTACGCCAAGAAGCTTCATTTACTTATATTCTCGGCACTTTGAAATCATCTATTCGATTCGTTTTTTCAAATCGTTAATTTCTATTCCATTCAGTTACTTCTATTATTTATGTCAAAGCATCTCCTAAACAGTGCTTAGGAATCCCCTTAGCTTAGTAGGCCTTTGATTTAAATAATTGAATATAAGATAAGTATAGAGGAAGTCACTTTCATATCACTACTCATACAAAAATAATATTGGCTTTAATAAAATTATCAAACATATCTATAACATTTACATAAGTCAGTAACTAAGATGCCAAAATGGAATAAAATAACAATTGAATTTAATTTATTGGTGTAGCTACTGGTATCGATTAAAAATTCAAATCGATTAAATCCATATCAGCTTATAGTTTCACTCGATTTAATATAATCGACTCGCCTGATTTTTAAGCCGGAAATGTCACTCGTTGCCTGACAATAGTTAATTAAAACTATAATAAGATTAAGTGTAGTGCGGGATACAAAACCGATAGATTGCTATCGATGTTAAAAGATTTCTCATATCAAATAATGATACTTATCATTGTTTCAAAGGATTTCAGTTGATTAATAGACTATGTAAGTAATTCGAATAAATTACTTACCTAGATCTGTCACCAAGAATCTTGATATACCTACCTAGTGTTAGAGGAGAATAATCAACAGCTGCGGCACAGCACTATTCGCCACGCTCAGGAGTCACCGCACTAACGTTGACAGTTGAAGTTTGACACTGACAGCTGTCATAGAGCGCCCGCCATTATTACTTTTTCTCTCTCTGGTTGAATGAGTGTTTTGTAATCGGATTCTGTTAATAAATACTTTCAGATTATCAATTCTTGTGTTATCAGTTATCAGAAGTGTGATCATGAACCACCACACTAAGATCTATTGTAGGTTTTTCAGTTTGATGTGCACGATCGAGAACACAACCCGTGCCAATAATAAGTTTTCAAGGAACCGGCCTGAAGTTAGAATTCCGATGGTTTAATGGTATTACAGCAAACTTTTACATTAAAATGAGATGATTACCATCCTACACACGTAAGTTACTAATATTTATTACGTCGTGATGAATTGGAACGATGTTTACTTCTATAAGACATGTAAGTACGTCATGCACATATTTCAATTTTGGTGTTAATAAAAACCAAACTAACTAATACTAATACCAACTAATCTACTGTGCTATGTTGAGGAAAGTGGAATGCATAAATTGTGCATATAAACTTCGAAGAAGCAATAAAGTTACACCTTAGGTAACCTAACCTAAGTTTTAGTTTCAATGTTTGTCATTTAAAGCACAGTATTGAAATTGACTACATTTTGGTATATTAATTATGGCCTGAATGGTTGGTTTGTTGTTGTAACTAAATAGTTTCAAACATAATGGCATAACTTTGATTTTAATTAGTAAATTTGGGGCACAATTGATGAAGTACATCTGATGAATAAAATTAAATCATAAAGATGGTTCTTTATCAGAAAGTTCATATTGTTTTGCCCTAATATGTTTAAAATGCGATGTGAAGCAGTAAGGTGATAACAGAACTGCTGGTATATAGCCCATAGTAGAAAATAAATATAATTTATTGTTCATAAGCGACAAATCATATTGTCTTCTCCGTTCAGAAACTTGTTGCATAGTGTTCGCAAACTATGATCATAATTTATTTTATAACAATGTTGTGATATGAGAGAATATCCAGTGAGTTAGTGCAAAGATGATTGTGACCAGAATAAAAGATAAATCTAATGACTAGTATTGCAGATATACACAAGTAATTTGGCATAATGTGTTTCTGCGATGTAATGAGTAAGTATACTACGCCAGACCAACACATCAAGCAAATGGTTTCAAGCTGGGATGTTGCATTGTACTACAAGTGCCAGATGATGACTAGGGGTGTGTCTCTCACTACACCCAGACCCAGAGTAATTTACTTATGTGGAGCATTGAACTTTACAAATGGTATGTAATTATTGGAATATATTCTTACTCTATACTAGTGGTATACTAATCATTGAGTTGTTGCGACATCAATTAAGTTTTAGTTATGTGGCACTTTCAGTCACATAACAAATGTATGTGGAGCAAATAAATACAAGTTGACAAATTTATTACAAATAATTGTGATAAAGGACTTGTGAAGAAAATGAAACCTTTCTGGGTACCATAAACACATAAACCTAGAGAATTACAAATACCATGGTTAGTTATTTATGACCATACTGGATGAATTCATATGGTTATGAATAATCTGTTTTGTTATGAGGGGTTAATTATGAAAATGGTTATCTTAATTGTAAAGATGAATGACATACATTAATTTACATGGAATGCACACTAAACAAAACAATATAAAGTAATTGTTTTCTGTGTATATAATTATTTTAAATAAGCAAAATTATCAAATAATGTTTTATGTGGCACGGTCAGAGTACCTTACAAAAAAAAAAAAAAATAATGCTATGGTGTTTACTGGTTGTAGCGGTGACTTGGGTTATGCAGTACTGATGTATCATTTATGACATTTAAGTAATTGGGTGAAAAACGTTTCATCACTGTTTTAATATGATTGAATTAAAGGAAACAAATAAAATTTACTATCATAATGTCCTGTACTAATTGAATTGGTTTAACAGCTGATTGAATCTTACTGGATGTAAAGACCCTGTGTTAGTTTTCGCAGTATCGCAATTCAGGAGTCTTATGGACTGCAGGCAGTTTTATAAAACTGTTGATTGAGGGGTTGCAAAGTTGGCAGAAGATTATAGTATTCACATTTATTAAAATTACTAAAAGGGTGCCATTACTCAAGCAAGTTTGTGGATAATAATTATGGTAACTGGGTTATGGCCATGACAATAAGATTGATGTATGACATATTTTATTTACATAAAGTATGAAGTTTGTTTGTTTGTTGTATTGCATTGCAGTGATAATGTAATGATTGGGACTAACAGTCATTTGAGATTCTTTTACAGAGTTATCAAAAGCATACCACTATTTACATTTTTATTTGGTAATAGAACTAAAGATGCCAACAGTTTGGCAAAGCAGTGATGATGAAATGATTGATCAGATGTTTGAAAAAAAAAAAAAAGAAGAAAAAAAAGAAGCATTTAACTGAATGCGACTACAAGGTTTTCTAATATTATATGGAGTCATCTTTTACAAGATTGGTGACTTGGAGGTTATCAGTGTTGGTGATGTGTGTGTAGGCCGCTAAAGACCGCCACCCCCATTGGTTGGGTCTTGGATTTTAATGACTATGCACACTGCTTATATGAACCAAGAGCTATCTACTGGGAGGGTTAAACAGGGGAATGTTTATCAAAACTTTAAAACAGTTTGCAGATGTTTTGTTATTTCACGAAACGCTTTATGCATGAACTAATACTTTGCTTAACTTTGTGTTTTCCAGTATATTATGTTGTTGATAATGAACACTTACCAAGAACCAGGCTATGATATGACAACCTGTGTTGTGACCTGCTTATGAGGTGGAAGCAATTAGTTTCGGAGTCACTAATCAAGAAGCCTGATCTGTTTTGGTGAGAGCCATGCTCCATGATTATGCTGAGCCTGCTACAACACACATGGTGAGCTGTATCATACTTGATTATACCTAAATTTAATTGACACTTGTGCAAAGAGCGTTAAAAAAAAAAAAAAAAATAGAGGGGTGGGTTTCCTACTATAAAAAGACTACTCAATAATAATACACAAAGTTATTTGATGACTGTGATTGTAAAGATTTTAATGCAAAATCAGAAAAAAAAGGGGTACTGCACATGAGTAATATGCACAAGTGCACTATTGGTTATATTGAAACATAATTTTAAAAAAAATGAAAGTAAGTGATACAGTTTAAGTTATTTAACTTACTTAATGTGGCTTCATTGCCAATGTAGATTATTGCACACAATTGGTTGTTTGTGTGATGAATGTTTATTCTGCCGATCTAAAATGGAAGTAGACCCATACTGCAAGTATCAACTCATAATTCAGTGAACATATTAAAATAGTTTTCTGACTCAATAGTCATGTTTTGTTAGTGCCAAGATATTTGCAAACATATTATAAGTGGCAGTTATTAACATAATTGTATAGTTGTGTCATGCATTAAACATGTGAATTTGAATTATTGTTCTGTGATATGCTTACATTTTTGGGTATGAAAGTAAAACGTCACTAAGCAGTGGAAGGACCTCGACGGTTGCCTTTTCGGGTATGTACGCCATACGAGACTGCTCACATTAACTGTGACTGCGATTATTGGGATACACACCATCTGATACAAATCACCTTTACTGTGACGGTTTCCTAATCAGGACTTACACATAATACCTGCATTACACTGATGCCTGTCTTTGGCGGCCTTGCATCATCCAAACGTGCTTGCTGAAAGAGCCTTACAGCACATAGTATCTGCATTACACTGATGCGTGTCTTAAGCGGCCTTTGCATCATCTAAAACGTGCTTGCTGAAAGAGCCTTACAGCACGTAACACCTGCATTACACTGATGCCTGTCTTAAGCGGCCTTCGCATCATCTAAAACGTGCTTGCTGAAAGAGCCTTACAGCACGTAACACCTGCATTACACTGATGCCTGTCTTAAGCGGCCTTCGCATCATCTAAAACGTGCTTGCTGAAAGAGCCTTACAGCACGTAACACCTGCATTACACTGATGCCTGTCTTAAGCGGCCTTCGCATCATCTAAACGTGCTTGCTGAAAGAGCCTTACAGCACGTAACACCTGCATTACACTGATGCCTGTCTTAAGCGGCCTTCGCATCATCTAAAACGTGCTTGCTGAAAGAGCCTTACAGCACGTAACACCTGCATTACACTGATGCCTGTCTTAAGCGGCCTTCGCATCATCTAAAACGTGCTTGCTGAAAGAGCCTTACAGCACGTAACACCTGCATTACACTGATGCCTGTCTTAAGCGGCCTTCGCATCATCTAAAACGTGCTTGCTGAGAGAGCCTTACAGCACGTAACACCTGCATTACACTGATGCCTGTCTTAAGCGGCCTTCGCATCATCTAAAACGTGCTTGCTGAGAGAGCCTTACAGCACATAACACCTGCATTACACTGATGCCTGTCTTAAGCGGCCTTCGCATCATCTAAAACGTGCTTGCTGAAAGAGCCTTACAGCACATAACACCTGCATTACACTGATGCCTGTCTTTGGCGGCCTTGCATCATCTAAAACGTGCTTGCTGAAAGAGCCTTACAGCACATAACACCTGCATTACACTGATGCGTGTCTTAAGCGGCCTTTGCATCATCCAAAACGTGCTTACGGAGCCTACCTGCCACAGAAATGTTGTTACACTAAATGCCTAAGGGGCCTCACGCAGCGAATGCTTACGAAGCCTACCTGCGACAGTAATGTTGTTATACTAAATGCCTAAGGGGCCTCACGCAGCGAATGCTTACGGAGCCTACCTGCGACAGTAATGTTGTTATACTTAATGCCTAAGGGGCCTCACGCAGCGAATGCTTACGGAGCGTACCTATACCAGTCACGTTTTTATATCAAATGCCTAAGAGGCCTTTTACATGTACAACTGTCTTTAAGGTCTATGTAACATAACATTAACTACCAGACTTATGAGGTAAATAATAATTGCTCACAACGCACCCACACATATACAAAATACTCAACATACACATTACACATACACAACCGTTCAAACACCTCTCATGAATAAAAGTGATCTTGTAACGTGTATAATGTCATTGTGAATGTTATTAGTTTGTGGACAAGATGCTATATTGAATTGCCTACGGGGCTGACGTAATGTCAAATTGTACAAGTAACCAAAGTAATTTTGGGCTGCCTACGGGGCTGACGTGATGTTGAATTACATAAGTAACCAATTAACCAATGTGATGTTGAACTGCCTACGGGGCGGATACGATGTTAAAATTGCAGAACTGACAAATGTAAAGTTGAACTGCCTACGGGGCTAACGTGATGTTAAATTATTAATATAATTTTAAACGCTTACGTGGCAGATATGGGCCATAAAGTAGGCTTGCAGTCAGAGGCAATAGGCTATAAAACCTCTGTTAATGACTGTTGATGGGCCTGCCTCCAGTGCAACGGATCTTAACTGCTCTGCAGAATTAAAAGTTGTCAATGATGTTAAAGACCAGGGTTTATGCTAACTTCTGTAACCACCTACAAGGGGAGTATATTTTGGGATTAGCTGGCTATCATAATGATGGCCTTGTGGGGCTCCCAAATGTAACCTTTAGGTTAGGGACTGAACCTACTGCGGACACTGTTGCTTTCGGAGCGAATGACGTGTGTCTCGAATAGTTGCACATTATGTTTGGCACTTGCTGATCAGAGCCTAAATAGTGTCCATGCATTACCTACAGGGTTGACGACTATAATGCACGTCTGCCTCCGGGGCATAAAAGGCGTGTCCCAACTGTTAATGTTTCCTGAGCTACGTGTTCTCCTTCGAAAGGAGAACTACCGCCTAGAAGAGTGAAGAAGTGAAGTCCGGAGTGCACGAGCGTCTCCGGCCTAGCAAGAACATTCATTCCTTCGGGGACCGAAGGATTGCAGGATGGCCGAACTGTTAGAGGAGAATAATCAACAGCTGCGGCACAGCACTATTCGCCACGCTCAGGAGTCACCGCACTAACGTTGACAGTTGAAGTTTGACACTGACAGCTGTCATAGAGCGCCCGCCATTATTACTTTTTCTCTCTCTGGTTGAATGAGTGTTTTGTAATCGGATTCTGTTAATAAATACTTTCAGATTATCAATTCTTGTGTTATCACTAGGATCTTTATTCACCTTCTGACTCTACTTAGAATTAGAACATTCTTGATTCCACAGTGCCTAAAGACGAAAGTCGATCAGTGCGTTCTACCGGTTCTGACATACGGAGCCGAAACGTGGACACTCACGGTACGGCTAGTCCACAAGTTGAAGGTCGCAGCGAGCTATGGAAAGGACTATGCTCGGCGTCTCTCTGCGAGATAGGATCCGAAAAGAGGTGATCTGGCAGAGAACCAAAGTTACCGACATAGCTCACCGGATCAGTAAGCTGAAGTGGCAGTGGGCTGGCCACATCAGCCGCAGTACCGATAACCGCTGGGGTAAACGAGTTCTGGAGTGGAGACAGCGACTCGGCAAACGTAGTGTAGGACGGCCTCAGGCCAGGTGGAGTGACGATTTGCGCAGGACGGCTGGCAAGTGCTGGATGCGAGAGGCCCGGGACCGATCGAAGTGGCGAGCATTGGAAGAGGCCTATGTCTAGCAGTGGACTGATGTGGGCTGATGATGATGACCTTAGGTAGGTACATGAACAAAAATTATGCTATAACCATTTTGTTAAACAAGGAAGTATGACCATATAGGTACCACGCAACAACCACGGTACCTATCATGAACTAAATTTATTTTATAACTATATTTTTAAACAAATAAATATGACCATATAAATAAGTACATAAATATCAAACAATTCACATACCTACTAACTTTGCTCCGATCCAAAAGTAAGTAGCTTAAGCACTTGTGTTATGGGTATCAGAACAACGTAGGTACTGCAAATATATTATTCTTAAATAAAAATATAAACAATCATATACCACGCAACGACACTTACAGAAACCCAAACGCACAATTTCAAACACTCGAACAGTTCCACAGATCCCTCAACGGCTCAGACGGCGGGATTCCTTCGGAAAACAATAAACGGCGAGATCCCGAATGAAATCCCGCAATAATAAGGAGTGAGCCTGATTGATACAACAATGGAATCCCTCGTCGACACCGGCATTTGCATTTTTATGAGAGCGCCGCCCAACCGCGCCCCCGCCCGGGGAGACGGTGCGAACCGCGTTTGCTATGAAGATGGCTTTCAAAGTGAATATCTTGTAAATAAAAGCTCTGTACAGTACCTACATCGGTTTTCTATGATTGGCAAATATTAATTAGTAAATCTTTTTTTATGCCTCTAATGTAGCAAATAATTCTGCCCGCCTGAAGTTGGGCGGTTACCGCGGCCTATGGACGCCTGCAACACGAATAGTATTCACATGCTGATTCGGCACTGAATAACGGCCGTATTCACAAACGTTACTATGCGATGCGCGGACGCACAGTGACCAAAATCCAAAATCCTACAAGTTTTTGGGTACCTGTGCGTTCGCCCGACGCATAGTAACGTTTGTGAATACGGCCGTAAGTATATTCAGATGATATGCGCTTAACGCGCGTTTTGATCCTGCACGTTTACAACTACACAATTTTTTAGGGTTCCGTAGCCAAATGGCAA